>CAWUFW010008410.1:600000-891471 GCA_963921515.1 Calotriton arnoldi
TGTGACATTTAAACTACACACCCTGGGTACAATTCTGTACCATATACCAGGGACATACAGGTAAGTTAAATATGCCAATCAGGATTATGCCAGTTTCATGTTGTTGAAAGGGGGGGGGGGCACAGGCACTTTCACACTGGTGATCAGGGGTGAAGTGCACAGAGTTTTACAGCCAGCAAACGCAGTCAAGGCAAAAAGTAAGGGTGCTACCACAAAAATGATGGTCATTTCTAATAGTGGCCTATTATCCAAGTGCCCAGAGGAACTTTGTTTTCTGGTGTGCACTATATATGTGGTCATCATTATTCATTGTGCACAATGTGTAGTCATGGTCTGGCCCACATATTATTCCAAAAGCAATGAACTTGTTTCTGTTTTTGACATGGGAGTAGTAAAATAGACCTGGATGGACATAAGATGATGTACACTCCCAAACACAGTTCATGGCACTTAGTCATAGTGCCAGATTTATCAACAACCTTGCGTTGATGCAAAGACACCAAAGGTGATGCTAGCCAGTGCAAAGCATTGATTTGGGAATTACTTTCCAATGCGAAGTTTATTTTTCATTGGAAAGTTGCCTAAAGTAATGCAAAGCAGTGATATGCGATACTTTGAGCTTTTTTGCATCAAGAAGGTATCCCATGGGTAGAACATGCGCATTCCCATGTAATCACCAATGGTTTTTGAAGCAAAGCCCCATCTACTAACATTTGTAGACAAGGCTTTGGGCCAGGAAATATGACTCTTTGAGATAGGCGCAAAGAAAGAGAAAAGCTTTCTTTTCTCCAAACTTGTCTAACTATGCATGTGTGCTGTGCCATGCAAACAAAATGGAAAAAGTGTAAAAGTAAGTCAAAGCATAGTATTTCTGTAGTGGACGGGTACCTTTGTAGACTCACCTAGACACCTTTGCACTATGGTGAAAAGCTAGGCAGGCAGAAAGTATGCTTGTGCTTTGGAAGAGAGCAGCAGCGCCCTGCCAGCTGTCTCCCTTTAATGCAACGTTGTCTAGCATGAAAAAGTAGTAAAGTTGCACAATAGTGTGGGAAGATAATCAGTGCTTAATTTGAGCTGGTGGTTTCCGATTCTCGGCACATGCACTTCATTGTCAAAACCGGCACTTATGAAAGTCTGCCACATGGGGACGCTGGTTGGTTAATTTAGAGATGAGAATACCAGTTGTCTATTAATTTCAATATACATTAAAAATTACTAATACCTGCCGCTCCAGCCATTCTTATAGCTTTGGGGCCTAGAATAGTCTGAATTATCAACCTTGTAGGAGTGTGATGGTTAGTTATTGTGTTGGTACTGCTATTGGCGGTGCTGGCAGGAGCAATGGGTGGTGCAAGCTGCAGTGGCCTCCTGACGAGGGCCCTGGCACTTATGTTTTTTTTACAAATTAAGCACTGTAATAATCGAAGAAAACATTTGGACAAACCAAAAGTACATTTTCAAAGATAAAAGAAACCGAAAACGGCAAAAATATTTTTCACACATTCCCCAAATCTGGTCCAGGAGTGACTCATTTTCCAGCTGTAAGTGCAGTTGCTTAAATGTGCTTGATTTTTTGAAGGTATAGGAAAAGTCATTCCGCACCAACTTCTGGCTAACAAAACAAACTCCTACAATATTTTTGTGCTCAAATAATGAAAAATACATGGAAGGTTTCCGGTCTGCATTTGAGTAAAAAAGACAAGTTCATGTAAACACTGCACTGGTATAGCTTTATCATTGTTGGGTTGCATAAAAACATACCCAACAGAGCTTTCACTATACAGTTTGCGAGATATGTATTTCAGAACATTATGGGGCCGATTCCCAAAAGCATTTATGAGTACAGGAAGTATTATTATTATTATTATTATTATTATTATTATTATTAATTAACATTTGTTGAGCGCGTAGCTACCCGGAGGCATCCCAGTGCTAGTGACAGCAAGCAGATGAGGTATGGGAGTTATGCCATATTTTGGAAAAGCCAGGTCTTCAGTTGTTTCCGAAAAGAACGGTGGGGGGCCGTTGATCGGAGAAGAATAGGGAGGGTGTTCCATAATCTTGCCACGTTGTAGGAGAAAGTACGGCCCCCAGAGCGGGCTCTCTTGATTTTAGGTACAGATGCTAAAAACACATTAGCTGAACGGAGGCATCGTGCGCAGCGGTAGAAGGTAATGAGGGAATGATTGATTTTGGTACCGATGCCCCAGAGGGTTTTGTGAGCTATACATAATGATTTGATCATTATGCGTTCATTTATTGGCAGCCAGTGCAGTGTTTTAAGAGCAGGTTTGGCAGAGTGTGTTTTGGGAATATTGTGTAGCAGCCTGGCTGCACAATTCTGCACAACCTGCAATTTCCTTATAGTGGATTTTGGGGCCCCAAGGTAGAGGGAATTCCCATAGTCCAGGCGGGAGAGAACCAACGCCTGGACCATTACTCTTCGTGCAGGTATCGGAAGAAGTGGAAGAATTTTCCGCATCAATCTAATGATACCAAAGCAGGAAGCTGCCGGTTTCACTGCCTGGTGGTCGAATGTAAGGGTTTTATCCAGCCAGACTCCCAGACTTTTGATCTTAGTTTTAGGTGCTGGCAGGGGGCCAAGGCAGTTAGGCCAGCTCAGTCCCGATGTGGAGACAGAGTAGTTGCCCAAGATCATTAACTCGGTCTTGTCTCCATTAAGTTTGAGGCAGGACTGGTCCATCCATGTGGCCACCGTTTCCAGACAGACTTCTAAGTTGGCTGGCAGGTACTTTGGATGATTTAAGGCTACCACTAGCTGTGTGTCGTCGGCGTAAGTGACGATATGGATCCCATATGGCAAGACTAACACGGCCAGAGGTTTTAGATAGACATTAAACAGGGTGGGGCTCAACGACGAGCCCTGGGGGACGCCGCATGTTAGTGGCACACGTTTGGAGGTCTTGCTGCCTTCAAATACCTGAAATGATCTATCCAGTAGAAAGGACTTAATCCAGGCCAAGACCCCACCTGACACTCCAACCATTCTAAGTCTGTCAAGAAGAATGTTATAATTGACAGTGTCAAATGCGGAGTTCAGGTAAAGTAGGATGATGGCCACTGCGCCTCCCTGGTCGAGGATTTTCCTTGATTCCTCCACTACTGCTAAAAGGGCGGTTTCGGTGCCATATTGTGGTCGAAAACCTGTTTGCGAGGTATGCAGTAGGGAGTGAGTTTCTAAGAACTCAGAGAGAATTCTGTTGACATATTTCTCCAGTATTTTGCTGAACCCAGGGAGAAGTGAGACCGGACGATAGTTCCCCCATACCTCAGGGTTAAGATTCGGGTTTTTTAACAGTGCTCTTATCATGGCATGTTTCCATGTCGGGGAACCTGACAGGTGGATGTCGATGTATTTATCACTTCTGGTAAAACTGGAAGTATGGCTTCCTCAACCTTACGAAGCGCATACATAGGTGCAGGGTCTCTAGGGGAGCCAGATTTAACCTGGGCGAAAAGTTGGGATAAGGTGGCCAAGTTCATAGTTGGAAGTTCCTCCAGTTGTGGACAACTGCCCAATGGAGTGTTTGCTTCCAAGGCCGTGTTATCAGAACTGCAGGCCTGGGGGAAGGTGTTATAAATATCTAAGATTCTCTTGCTGAAAAAAACTGAAAGTTCATTACAGCGCAGTTGAGAGGAGTCAGACGGTGGCTCAAGCACAGGGCACTTCGTAAGATTTTTTCTATTTGGAAGATTTCCCTGGGAGCGTTGACAGCAGATGTAATTTTCTCCTCAAAATACTGTGCTTGTGCTCTCTTTATTTCTGTTTGGTAAGTTTTAATGGACTCTCTATATTTTTGTGTTTTTTACGGTGCTGTAATCTTTCCTCCAAGCTCTCTCTAGTCTTTTGCAGTTTTGTTTTAGTTCCCTAAGTTTAAGTGAGTACCAGGGTGTCGTTTTCTCCCTAGGCCTTTTCTGGCTCCATTTAAACGGTATGGAGGTATCCAGGGTAGATTCAATCCAATGATTGATATTGTCAGTAGCTATGTTGGGGTTGGGGTCCCATAGAGGTTTAGTATTTTTCAGGGCTATGGTCCATGCCTCTGGTGAGAGTTTCGCCCAGGGGCGTTCCCAGCTCTTAGAATATTGGATGCTAGAGGACTGTGATGTAATGTCCCATTGGATTGGGATCAGATAATGATCCGACCATGGCACCGGTGTAGGATTGCCTACTAAAAGCTGTTCATTGTTTGAAAATACTGGGTCCAGGATGTGACCTTTACCATGCGTCGGACTGGTGACTTTTTGGCTTAATTGTATGGCCAATAAGTCTTGGGTAAGGTCCAAGGCGTCCGATTTAAGTGGGTCTTCTAGATGTAGGTTGAGGTCGCCTAATATGGTAATGTTAGGTGCAGTACTAGCTAGTGTAGCAGCAGTGTCTGTGAGGGATTTTAGAAATTGTCCACATGGGCCAGGGGGACGATAGATAAGGATACCTGATAGGGAATGGGTAGGTGAAAAAGAGATTGCAAAGAGCATATTTTCGCAATCTTGAACAATGTCTGTCTCAATGCGCCCCTTCAAATGATCCTTCAGAATGATGGCGATACCTCCCCCTTTTCTCAATTCTCTGTCATTCCTTAAAATATAATAACCAGGGGGCAGTGCTTGCACCAGATCCGGGTCAGCTTCTTTGTGGAGCCATGTTTCTGTTAGAAACAGGACGTCGGGTTGTTCTCCATCAAGCAGTATGTTAATTTCAGATGCGTGTTTCGGTAGGGACCTGCAATTAAGGAGAAACATTTTGTAACCCCTAGGTGTTTTAGTTGTAGGAAGCGGTCGTGAAGCATTGCGAGGGTCGAAAGAGCAGTAAACACACGGTGCGGGGCCCTTTATTAGACTAATAGAGTGCAGGCATGTCTCACTATAAGGTGTCCGCAGCAGATGGAGTTGGGAGGAGGAGTATTTCAGAGTATCTTTAGTAGAAGAGACAGTGATTCTGGCCCCTGGTCCCGGATGGGCGCGGACTCTTTTACGTACTCTTACGTGCGTGTGTGAATCGCCCCTGAAACTTCCAACTCATTAGTAAAAGCGCAAAGAGGACACAGTCCTATTTATACAAACATCATATGAATATGCCCTGATTATTCCCATTTTAGATTTTTTGAGGCCAATTCACAAAGACATGTAAGAGTACGTAAAGGATTACTACAGGGCTACCACTTTATGTACTAAACATGCCCTTGTGATTAGGCAAAATTGAGCAAGCTATATTTTTTTGCAGTGATAATCCACCAGCTAAAAGCGGGGTTAATTATGCCCCATCAATAGAAGAAAAAGTTGGTGCATTTAAACCTGTTAAATAAAAACAGCGGCAAAATATGCTGTGAACACAGCATTTGCGATGCGCATGGGGTGAGCACCTGATTACGACCACAGTATTAAGGATCACTGCAGTCCACCTATTTCCCTATCACTGTAAAGCTGAATTCCCTTTCTTGCAGCAGCCTCCAGCTTCAGTTTAGTGACACGGATAGGGAGCAAAAGCTTCTGAACTAAAGGGTAGTAAAGGATGGTAACTGTATGCTTTTCCGATTATCTGCCGGTCCTGCCTTTCTATTGGTGTGCAGCGTGTTGCTTGTGTTTATGCTGGTCTGAAAGGTGTCTCCGCCTACAACAAACAGGCTTGTTTCCATGCACAGGCAAGCTGGGCCTGCACGGAATAATGAGCAACTCGCTTTATAGCCAGAGAACAAAAGAAAGGCAATTATTGGCTTCAGAAATGTCAAGGAGCTTCTATAAACAGAACAGCTTGTCTCAGACTTGTAACCCGAGCCACGAGGCTTGAGACTCCGCTGTTGCAGGCTCAAGAGGCAATTGAGTGAGGTCTAGGTGACCGCATTTGCTTACTGTCAACATAAAACAAGATGCAGGCCATCTACAGCAGCTGAACAGCCAATGGTGAGGGGAAGAAAACAGGGAAGCAAACCGTGTAAAAAGAGAAAGGAGACGAGAGGGAGAGAGACTAGAAGTACAATAGTCGCATGTACAGGAGAGAGCGCAGACCGGTCACCAGAGTCGACAAGAGACAGTAAAAGACAGGCTCTGAATCCACCTAATAACGACAGACAGGAACAGGCAAACTGGGTGATGGTGAATATATAGATCAGACAGGAAATGAAGGGACAACCTGTAGCTGGAGAATACAAGTGAGAAAAACAGAGCGAGAAAGGAAAAATAGAGAATTAGAGACAACAGATAAAAAAGGCGCAAGAGAGGAAAAAGAGGGAAGAGAAGAGAATGAACGTAGAGGGCTACACAGAACTGAGGCAGGTTACAGTGAGTGGCAGATGAGAGTGAAGAAAGTGTGCACTCTATATAAAGATAGAGAGGGGCGGGGGACGAGGTGGGAGCGATTTCACTATAAAACAAGCATTGGCATAGCCAGTAGGTCTCGCCTTTGGGACCTATTGGCTTTGGCATTTGCTTTTGGCGGGACCGTACAGCATTGGGACACACACTGGGCAGCATCTTTACTCGGATCACAAGCACCCAAAGGTCATTTGTTTCGGTCAGGCGCTAAATAAATGTATTCACAATCTTGCTCAATACAAATGCCTTTTTTTTAAAAATAATACAAGATTCAGAAACATTTGGTCAGTTACAGGTCATAAAGTAATGAACAAGTGTGCGTACGTGCCGGAGCGGAGCTATATTTAGTGCATCAGGTGCAGTGGTACCGGGCACCAGGACTCTTAGGCGGCATCTGAAATCCAGTTATGGTTTTATTTTTATAGCCCACCGGCAGAGCGGATGACCATTTTGGCTGCTTGCACCTGGGCACCTGGAAACCCTTACTGCCCTACCGATAGCGCCTGCAATAAAACACAGTTTATCGAATCCCGTGACTGACTCAGGGAACTGTGCACTGACGTGCTGTTTTCATTTCTATGTTGAACTGCTTTGGTTATCAGGCACTGCAAACTATGTAAACGATAGTTGTGTGTGAAACATTGAAAAATGCGTGAAAGCTACGTGAGGATTGGTATGAAGTTTTTATTAGTACTCTAAAGCGGTGTCCTGATTTCGTGAGTGCCATACAATGCCAACACAATATATAAAATATTATCACACAAACAGAGGGGAAAACAATACTTGGATTTGTTCTAATTGTTGTAAATCTTATGCACCTGAACTTAAAAGTGACTCAGAATGATATTTGAAAGCACACAGGTGGCATGATTTGTTGTTCTGCTTAAAGTCTGCTGTTTAATGACGTGCTGCTGAGACTATGTTATTAGGTCGAGCCTAGCGTTGCAGTGCATGCGCTGCTCGCTTTGCGAGGCATGCAGTATTCAGTATAGTGTGGAAGCTTCGTGGAAGCTCCGCCCACTCTCCGCCCATCTTTTTCATTGGCTGAGGTCCTAAATGCTGCCTTCCAATTGGTTTTAGGCTTGTTAGTCCCTCCTCATGACGACCATGTCGTCATTTGTATCCTTCCAAGGCTACTGGCCCCTTTACTTCTAGTGTTGCACTGTAACTATTTTCTTCCTGTGCCTTCTCCCCCACCACCCCCCTCCCGCAGTCTGTGCTTTCTCGTCCCCCTCCCGTTGTTCGTGCCTTCTCGCTCCCTGCCCTCCGCCCGCACTCCTGTTTTCAATGCAATAGGTCTCGCCTAAATGCGAGTTCTATTGCATTGCAAATGCTTGTTCTACTTTGTCTGCCGTCGGCGCAGCGTTTTCCCGCCATGGCCTTGCAAAACAACTTGTTTCCCTTGTGGGCGGGCCACTGCTTTCTTTGATGTACGGCCCTACTTCCTGGTTCTGCCGGCTCAGTCCTGCTTCCATGGGCGGGCCGCTGCTTGAACCTTTTTTCGGCCCCACTTATCCGGTCCGAATCTCCGCTTGTGCCCACCGGACTGAGGAAATGGATGGGCTGGGCAGACTCGGGCCGCTGCCGGCATTCTTCTTTGTTCCCTGGGGACGCGACCACGCGGCCGGGTAGACAATGGCGGGGTGGGGCGTGGCTTGCCTCTGTTCACGGCGCTCCCGTAAGCTGCCCTGCCCTCTGGAAGCAGCGGAGGTCCGTGCTGGCCCGGCCGCTCTCCGGTGATCCCGCGCTGCAGCCCCCGATGGACTCTGATACCAGGTGAGAGTCAGCTGTGCTCCAAGGGACGGCCGGACGGGAAGGCTGGACGCGAGGCTGTCCTTCCGGCAGCTTCGTCCTTCGATGTCCTCTCTTCTTCTTCCGAGGCAATAGTTATTAGTGAGGTCAAAAAATGGGGCCCGTACCCCCTTTTAACCTCCTTGACCGCTCAGCCTCCTTTTCCGTGATTGGAGGGCTAGCGGTTCGAAGGGGGCGCCCAATCCCAGCTCGCCCCTGATGCAGCGCGTACAATGAAAATTATTCTCCTCCCAGGTTACTTATAGGTCATCCAGGGGTAAACTATATTTCTCATATCCTCATGACGATGGGGCCCATAAACATCGCCTAACACACACACACACACACACACCTGGATTTCCTTTTACACCTGTATAAAATTCTGTACTCCTAGGAGAAGCATGAGAACTAAATGGAGAACACCATTTTGTGTACCGCTGGAAGAGCAAGGATATCTATTTACCTTAATTTGTCACTTTCTTTTAGTTATTTCTTAAGATATTCCTGCTCATTGTTTTGTCGATGAATCATTCATTTAAGAAATTAGTTCATAGTGATTAAGACCAGCTGAATCACAATCAACCAATTACTCAGGTCACAATCATTTAGGAAAATAACCACTGAGTCATTTTGGGTTTAAAGAATCTTAATTTTTATATAATTTTAAAAGCATGGAAAGAATTTAATACTTTATTCAATTATTCATTTTTAAATTCACAATTTTATTAAGCATAACCAATTTATTGCAGAAAAGGAAATTTTGTCATGAAGCCAAAAACCCTAGTTACCTGCCTAGCTTCCTAATTTAGCCTAATGATTTCTAACCTAACTTTGGGATTAGAAATAGCCTGATTCTCATACTCAACTGTAAAGTTAAGACAGCAACAGCAACTTCAGCTCGTCAGCATCAGCTACCTGCAACCCGTCTCCTCTACTGCAACCACGACTCTCGAACTGCTTGGAACTCTGACTGGAACTCTCTGGAACTTCCCTGGAACTGACCCCTCCCACTAAGAGTAGGCCCTCTTATACCCCAATTCTAACTTTGCTAACTAACTGTTGCAACATTAATATCACGCTTTTCTTTCATTGGTCCATGCATGTCAGCTTATTCATTCTTTAATCAAGTTCTCTTGGATTCAAGGGTCCTTGGATCATTTCCTTTCCCATACGCTTAAACATTTCCATCCGATTCGATCAGTCCATTTGTATCTTCTTTTGACACATTCAAGAACTCCGCAGTCATTGTCCTTTCTCTTGGGCTCCTTTCCCACGGACTCTCTCCTGATCCTCACGGCACACTATCAGTTCAATTAGGTCACACCAGCCTTGACCATTTCTTGCATCCTAGCCTCTCAGAGACATCACGAGGCTCCAGATTTCTTCAATCTCATCCCGTACCACGTGTCCCCTTGCGCCTGCGCACATCTTCCCACTGGCGGCCATTTTATCTCGCCACTCGGTTCTACTTTAGAAGCACTAATTTGAGGCAAACAAAACATAATTAAAATAGAGAAAAATATCCCTTTCGTTTCCCTCCCGTCTACGTACCCCAATTAGTTGTTACCTAGCAAAAAGCGACATTTAAGCTGCTCCTTACTTACCATCACTATTGTTTTTGCAACGACACATTTTATTTCTATGAAGCACAAACATGCATTTATTTTATTTAGTACGCTTTTTATTCTTACGTTATGATTAGACACACGGACATTCATTAATAGATTATTTAGCACATACATTGGCATATTACCATTCCCACATATACAATGTTGATTAATACATTTAAACGAACATTTTTAATTAATTAATTATATAATTTGTTAGGGGTTAAAAAAAATTTCTTTTTACTGCTCCATCAATCCCCCCTTTGGTGATTTTTAAATCACCACATAAAACCCAAGTCATACTTCTTTTCAGGCAGCATGTCTTTCATCCTTTACTTTCTGTTATTCATATCTCTGTCTCTTCTTCATCTTGCCTTTTAGACTCTTTATACATGCTTTCTTTCATTTTCTCCAACTCAATTTCACCCATTTCTCTCTCTCTTTCTCTCATTATTCTGTTATTTCTTCTTATCTTATTCTGTCTTACTTTTCTCTTTATACATGTTATTACTATTTTCAATGTCATCGCTAACAATATCACTATAGTTGCTACTATTATAACTTTCCCTATTACTAGTTTACTCATCCTACTTAACCAATTTGCTACTGAGGAAAACCCTCTACCAAGTTTTCCCAAAACACTTTCAACCTCCAGTGGAACTAATTCTTTGTGCAGACTTGTAATATTTGTAATATACTTCTGTATATTTTCACTGTTATCCGGAATGTAAGTACAACAATGTTGGACTTTCAACATTCCACATACTCCACCCTCTTTTGCCAAAAGAATATCAAGGGCAAGCCGATTTTGCATCACCATAGCTCTCATGGCAACCATTTCGGTATTTACCATTAAGAACCCTCCCGCAGTATCTGTAGACAAACGATCTACTACTGTGGATAACTTCCGAATTTTAAATGCATTCAAAGATATTCCCACTGCTGGTATTAATGCTCCAAAAATATCACCTACAATTTCTGAAAAACTTTCCCTTTTTCTACGTGTAAATCTATTAATCATCTTGTATGTTCCCTTTTCTTCTCTGTCCATGTGAAAAATCTTTGGAAAGACCAGGCCTACATAGCAAGTTCCATACCAATGGTCCGGTAACCTGTAATAAGCTCTATTCCCACAAATATAATAGATACCTGGAAATATTGGGTCCTTTCCACCTTTGAATCCCCAACCTCCCAGAATTTGATAATTGTCATGGCAGATACTGGAACCTACAAAGTAATTGTCATAGACTGTCTTATTTCTCTTAATGCACAACTTTCCTGTTTGTGGCCAATCTAAAGTCATTGCTGCATTTATCCTTTTCCCTTCATGATTTCCTTCCTCAAACGTCCATAAACGTTTTCCTTCCTCCTTTATTGCTTCTTTTTGAAATTTCATTCTTCTTTCTTCAACCATATCCAAAAATACTTTTTCTTCTTTCTTTAACTCACAGGTAAGGTTGTTACCAACTATTTCTTCTAACGTTAATTTTCTATGTTCTAAAAGAATTCTCCTAAAACTTTTGCTGGTTTTACTTTGTTAAGTTCTGGTACTACGGGAATGTTTGCAAATATCTTATCTATATCAGTATAATAAGATTCTAATCTACCTGTTTTATAAAATAAACTTGCTATTACACTACATGTTATTCCATAAGTCAAAGGTAAGTGATGATAAGTCACACCTTCCGATACTGATGCAGGCAACTGCATACAAACATAACAATCTCTTACTTCCATTGTTTTTACGTACTCATACAACAACTTTGTAAAAACATTCTTTGACAAATCTGTTACTGACCTATCCTTATGCAACTCTGCACTACTTCTTAAAACAACTTGTTCTTTAATATTAGTTTCTTTTTCTTGTTTAGTATCATTCTTTGCTTCTATCACAGCTACACTAATAGGAATTGTGATTGCTAAAACTATCCATATGGTCATTAATAACCCTGTACAAAAGCAGCACATTTTGCACCATCTCTTTATAAATTCACATTTATCTCTTCTATCCCTATTATTTTCCATTTTTCTTTTTCTATTTATTAAGTTTCAGAAAAATTGTGTCACTACACCTCAGAAATGACTTAGATGCCACTCTGCTTTCAAAAAAAATCTTTGCTTGGTACTTTCTTTAATTCTCTTCAGAATTCTTTCGTTGTCACATCCGGTGATTTGTCACGTCCAGTAAATTTGTCACGTCCGGCAGAAGCACTATAAGTCTTCACTTCAGTTTCGTTGCATCTCACCTTTTCCCATCCGACTTCTCAGTCTCTGGTTTCCGTGAGTGTTTTCTTCTTCTTCTTTGTAATCAGTTAATGCAATATACAGCCACTCAGGTGACTTAAATTTTGAATTCACTTTCTTTGTCCTTTTGGACTTTTGTAATCTTTTTCCACTGGGTTTTTCTTGTCCCTTTTGACTTGTCACCTCATTTACTTGTTCAGCATCTTCATCTTCTGCTCTTATTATTCTATATCTCAATTTTCTTACATAGCTGTTGGGCCAATTATCTCCTTTTCTTGGCCTTTTGGCTTCACCTTCTCTTTCTTCTCTTTCTGATTTCCAATTTCTTTTTCTTGATTCAGTCTTTGCTTTTTCCTCTCCTCCACTTTCTTCTGTTTCTGTTTCAACTGTCTCACTATTGTCTCTTATTTTGAAACTTATAATCTCGTCATCTCCTACTGGTGGATCTGTCTTCTCCTTTTGTTTTCCCCTATCACTGTCCCTCCTCTGGGTTCTTCCGATTTGGTGTTTTCCTCCTTATCTGTTTCTGAATTTCCCTGTTCTCCTGTTTTTCTATCTATCCCTATTGCTCCTCGGGGTTCTTCTCGATTTTCTAACTTTTTGTGTACTTCTTTCCCTACTTCATTATTAACTACTCCTACCACTTGGATGCATTCACCTGAGAGAGGAAGGTTCGGAATTTCCACTGACCTAACAGTAGAACGGGTAGCTCCAGTATCGACAAGGAATGTTACGTTTGCTCCATTCACTTCTCCATCCACAAAGGGACCAGACTGATCTACCTCTAGCGTTGCGCCAAGCACGCACTCTTTCCCCTCTCTTGCGCACCGTCAGAAACTTTCATCCGGGTCATCCTCACTCTGATGCAACCAATACTGGGAAATGTTAGCTGCTCTCGGCAACTTTGTTACCTGCTCTCCTCCGTAGAATCCTGTTTCTGTACTGTATCTTTGCTGGTTAACAGTGTTGGGAAGTGGTGGTTGTGGCACCTGACTTTGTTGAACAACTACCTCATTCTGCACCTGTGGAGTTAATGATTGATGTTCCGGATTAGGTTTAGGTGGGAACTTACACTCATTTCTCCAATGCCCTAATTTTCCGCAATTATTACATGGCCATTTCTTCTTTGCCTCTTCTAAACTCACTTGTCCTTTTCCTTTACCTATATTTGGTCGCATCTTATTCTGTCCTGATTCGTTTCCATTATTATTATCCAATTGGGCTTCTTGTTTTTCTGCCACTTTCACTTGTGCCCACATTGCTTTTTCTTTCAACTTACGCTGTTTACTCTCTATTTCATCACTACAATACTTAGCATACCTCAGCACCTCATCTACACTTGCATTCTGCCAGTTTATCATATGTTGCTTAATCATATCGCTTATTTCTTGTTTCAAGCCAAATACAAATCGGTATACAAAATGACTCATATCCTTCTCACTTAATTCCTCATAACCACTATACTGTTTGAAAACCAACAACAATCGCTCATAATATGCATGTACACTCTCCTTACTTTCCTGTGTAGTTCTATCAATCTTAACCCAATCTGTCTCTTTTGGAGGAATCTTATTTTTCAAAAAGGTAATCACCTTGTCGTATTTCTTCATCACATCTGGTCCTGGAGCTCCTGTCTTAGGATCTCTTGGATATTCTGTAGTTGGCCAGTCAACTGTAATCTTACATTCTTACCGCATATCCTTTTGTACTACTATTTCAAACAATCCATCCAAATCTATCCACAACACTTTCCACACCTTTACAAACCTTTCTACCTGTCGGTACCACTCAACTGGCTTTTCTCTTAACTTTGGAAAGTCATTTGTAAATGATAGGATGTCCTGCCTAGTCCAGGGAACATGCACATAACTACCACCTGGAGTTTCTCTCATAGGGTACTCTTTAACAACATGTTCCTTTTCTGTTATCATAAAAGCCAATGAACCTTTGTCTACGCTTTTCTCATTCTTCTTTGTCCATCTAACCTTCCATCTGTCCACATCACCCCATTTTCTCAACAAAACAATCAATTCTTTTATCTGTGTCAGCCTTCCTGCTGTATTCAAATTTTCAATATCTTTTTCACAAAAATCTACTCTGTATGGTTTCTGCAACGTTTTTACTTTTGCAAAATCTATTCCAATCTCACCGGCCACTTCTTCTAGTTTGTCATGTAAATTCTTTTGCCCTCCATGTTATACTTTTGCACAGAAACATTATTTCATCATCCTGATAATTCTTTATCTTTTCTGTACCAATCGTTCCTAGAATTAATTCTTCCATGTCAATTTTCAATCTGATCACATCTAATGGTTTTTCTTCTGTTTCTTTTATTTTAAAAGCTTTTATCCACTCATTTAACTCATCAGGAGTCGGACCTATAGGAGTACTATTTATTTCTGTCCAATTTCCACTCTTTTCAGGTGTCACTGTTGCAGATTCAGTTACCATAGGCATTTTCCTACCGCTACACTCATTCACTGTCAAATTTTCAGGTGGACTTGGTCTGTAAGCACTAGTCAAATTGCTCGTACCTGGACTTGTTTCCATTCTTTCCTTTTCTCTTTGGAATTGCGAACTCAAGGGAATCACCAAAGATCGTTCATCAATTTTCTGATTCTCGAAAACTGGTATTACTGGACCTATTGTTACAGGTACGGTAACTGCTTCCATATTCTTGGTTAATTCTCTAATTTTCTCAGTTAATTCTTTTGTTGTCCTTGCCAATTCTCTTGCACTATCATTTTCTATTCCCTCATTTTGGGAAGTTCTTATTTGTTCTTGTGACCTATTTATTTCTTGTCTTTTTTCTGGACTTTTATTTCGCATAGTTTCTATTGGTGGCGCATTTGGTGTCACCACTGTAGAATTCTGCTGATACGGAGGTGGATTTTTATTTAATATATCTTCCAGCAACTCGTCATCCGTTTCGCTCTCATGCATATACTTTTCTCTCTCTAAATGTTTCTTTTTCTCAGTCCGTTTTTTCTTAGTCCCTTCCTCAACTGTAAAAGCTGGAAACAAACCTCCTGTCATGTTAGCACATCTCCATCGTTTTATTCTGTCCTCATGATTCATTCCCCACAATCTTCCGGGCACGAACTCATAACCTTTCATACCTCTGAATCTTTCTTTCTCGTACATCTCATCTTCCCATTCTGTTAAAGCCTCAAACTGTGTTGGTCTAGGTCTAGGTTCCAATTTAAGCATCTTTTCTTTTAAATTCCGTAAAATCGCTACATTAAAAGAACCATTTTCAGGAAAAGCCAATGCTCCATCATTCTTTGTATATTTTACCCAATTGTCCAACCATATGCACGTATGATATCCATATTTCAGCATCATATGTGAAGCTGCTGATTTCGGCGGAGGAATTACTTGTCCCTCTCTAGTCACAACCTTTTTGTCTTTCTTAAAGAAATTCTTTAATTTCGTTGTCCATGACGTTCTCTCCCTTTCATACTTGTAATACGGCATGTTTTCTATTTGTTTTCTCTTTACTCTAACGCTGTTTCTGTGTACGGAGCTTCGTCCAATTACAGCGCGATTCACACTAACGTACCAATCAGAACAATTTCCACCGTCCGCGAACCAACCAATCCTAGCGCGGCACTTTTCTACGTCACTCTTGCTCTGTATTCACGTGACTAGTGCACTAACCAATCCTAGCGCGGCACTTTTCCACGTCACTTCTACTCTTTACCCCTCCTTTACAAAATTTATCGGCAATTTTTCTTTTTACTGTTTTTCTTCGTTAGTTACAACAAATAAACAATTCCATAGTCTGATTCGCTAAACAAAGTGACAGCCTTGTCCTTTTACACAAGAATCCTGTTTTTCCAGTAGGCAGCGCTTACCTCTACCCTACCACAGAATTATTTACTCTCGCCGATAAAGTAGCACTTCCCTCTACCTTAAACTTCTTTCAAACAAACAATTTACTCGTTTCTCTGGGGATAAGACACATGTGGAGACTAGGCTCCTGAGAATTAAGGCCAAAGTTTCACAAGTAAACGTGATTTGCTATCTCAGTTACACACCTTTCATACAGAAAATCCCTAACATAACACAACCTGTGTTATTACCAAAATGAATTCAGACCATGTACCAAATTCCATGTGACTTCTCTTGCCACACGTGTTCCACTTCCTACATCCCAGAAGCGTGAAAACTCACATATAACATAACGCGACTCAACATATAGTGTTAGTCATCAAATAATCAATAATCACTAAACTAATCTATAGAAAACCATAACTCTGCTACCAAAAAATCTGATGCAGCGCGTACAATGAAAATTATTCTCCTCCCAGGTTACTTATAGGTCATCCAGGGGTAAACTATATTTCTCATATCCTCATGACGATGGGGCCCATAAACATCGCCTAACACACACACACACACACACCTGGATTTCCTTTTACACCTGTATGAAATTCTGTACTCCTAGGAGAAGCATGAGAACTAAATGGAGAACACCATTTTGTGTACCGCTGGAAGAGCAAGGATATCTATTTACCTTAATTTGTCACTTTCTTTTAGTTATTTCTTAAGATATTCCTGCTCATTGTTTTGTCGATGAATCATTCATTTAAGAAATTAGTTCATAGTGATTAAGACCAGCTGAATCACAATCAACCAATTACTCAGGTCACAATCATTTAGGAAAATAACCACTGAGTCATTTTGGGTTTAAAGAATCTTAAATTTTATATAATTTTAAAAGCATGGAAAGAATTTAATACTTTATTCAATTATTCATTTTTAAATTCACAATTTTATTAAGCATAACCAATTTATTGCAGAAAAGGAAATTTTGTCATGAAGCCAAAACCCTAGTTACCTGCCTAGCTTCCTAATTTAGCCTAATGATTTCTAACCTAACTTTGGGATTAGAAATAGCCTGATTCTCATACTCAACTGTAAAGTTAAGACAGCAACAGCAACTTCAGCTCGTCAGCATCAGCTACCTGCAACCCGTCTCCTCTACTGCAACCATGACTCTCGAACTGCTTGGAACTCTGACTGGAACTCTCTGGAACTTCCCTGGAACTGACCCCCTCCCACTAAGAGTAGGCCCTCTTCTACCCCAATTCTAACTTTGCTAACTAACTGTTGCAACATTAATATCACGCTTTTCTTTCATTGGTCCATGCATGTCAGCTTATTCATTCTTTAATCAAGTTCTCTTGGATTCAAGGGTCCTTGGATCATTTCCTTTCCCATACGCTTAAACATTTCCATCCGATTCGATCAGTCCATTTGTATCTTCTTTTGACACATTCAAGAACTCCGCAGTCATTGTCCTTTCTCTTGGGCTCCTTTCCCACGGACTCTCTCCTGATCCTCACGGCACACTATCAGTTCAATTAGGTCACACCAGCCTTGACCATTTCTTGCATCCTAGCCTCTCAGAGACATCACGAGGCTCCAGATTTCTTCAATCTCATCCCGTACCACGTGTCCCCTTGCGCCTGCGCACATCTTCCCACTGGCGGCCATTTTATCTCGCCACTCGGTTCTACTTTAGAAGCACTAATTTGAGGCAAACAAAACATAATTAAAATAGAGAAAAATATCCCTTTCGTTTCCCTCCCGTCTACGTACCCCAATTAGTTGTTACCTAGCAAAAAGCGACATTTAAGCTGCTCCTTACTTACCATCACTATTGTTTTTGCAACGACACATTTTATTTCTATGAAGCACAAACATGCATTTATTTTATTTAGTACGCTTTTTATTCTTACGTTATGATTAGACACACGGACATTCATTAATAGATTATTTAGCACATACATTGGCATATTACCATTCCCACATATACAATGTTGATTAATACATTTAAACGAACATTTTTAATTAATTAATTATATAATTTGTTAGGGGTTAAACATTTTTTATTTTTACTGCTCCATCACCCCCCTTTCGTGGGCTTTTCCCCGGGTGCTCCCAACTCCGGGAGGCGTTCCGCACGGGCCCCTACTGGGTCTGGCTTTACCTTCCCGGCCCCTGTCCATCTAACTAGAAAACCAAGTTCCTAGAATTATTTGAACTTACATATGATGTGCAGTTGGGGCCTTTATTGCCCCTACCATGCAGCAGATGGGAACCAGTGGGCAGCCAAATGACTATGAGTATCATGCCACATTGTATAGAGTAATGAAGTGCTCAATGACTATAAGAATTTCTATAAGTGACTAATAAGGTGCAGTTCTGTAACTGGAAAAACTTTTAGGTAGTGGCAATGTCCTCCTGAATGAACAAGGGGATTGACCAGTTGAGTAAAACCAAGGGTGTCCATTTCTTCAATGATACTTGACTACACAAATTGGAAATATCACTGTGCCAGCCCACAGTACTGTGACAAATATGGAACACCAGACTAATGTGCAGTGGCAAAGCTAGAGTGCACTGGGCCATAGTGAGGAAATCATCACCGTAGGCCTTTGACTCTCCACCACCTTAGAACACCTACCTGTCTGATGCTTTGTCTGATTCCTTATCTTCACCTATGTTGCTTAATATATTATGTATTATTTCCCCTCTACCTACTCTGAGAGAGTTTTGACAGGAAGGAAAGCTGATGTTAATTACAGGACATACACCCCTACTTATCTAGAAATGGGCGGGGAAGCAGAGGTACAGATGGTCACAAAGAACATTTAAGAACCCTAGTAGTGGCATATTTACCCTAAGGAGGCCTGTGGTGTGAGCCCACCTATGAAGAAGACCTACCCTATAGTCAGCCTGGCTCCAGTCACCACAGGACATGCCATAGGTTTGAGAGGGTTGCTTGCTAGTAGGGGAGGTTCTTATTTCCATCTGCCAGCGCCTGGGAGGGCTAGGGAAGCTCGCACTCTGGTCCTGAGGCCCTGCAATCTTGAACTATGCCTAGAATTAGATTTTATAGTATTGTTTGCAAGGAAATGACAAGATTTGTCAAAATAGAGGGTTGAACTGAAGAATGAAATCTTCTGAGCCTAGGTTGATTTCTTATCAATATGTGACTGCTATAAGAAGTGCTACCACTGTCAGAAGATAACTGGAAATGGAAAATAATTGAAAATAATAGAAAAGGAAGGCCTTTCCATCTGTGTTTATCTATTGAAGAGATCAACACCTTGGATCCTGTTTTCCCTTTTGCCCTAGTTTGGAAGGGATTCTTAAAGTTTGAACTAACTGGCCTGCTGTAGTCCCAGGAATGAGTAGGACAAGCACGACACCATTACTCAAGAACCAGCAAACTAGTGGGGGCTGAGATCTGTGCTGCAGACCTGGCTTAGGAGAGTGGTTGAACCTATCACAACTATAATCTGTGCACTTGTGTCCTGTAAACTGTCACTTGTAATTTGGGAACATCAAGAGTGGCCATGAGAAAGGTAAAATGGAAAAGTTGGGACTGGATTAAAAGGTCTGACCCAGGACCCCTTGGAACAGAGCCTCGCAGTTGGGTGCTGTTGAGTGTACCAGACAATAAGGTAACTGTCCCCGTTCCCGCCCCCTTGCTAGTTTGAGGTCATGCTGTGTGCTAGAAACTGGTTTTGTTTGCACTGTAAGAGGGGCCTCCAGTGGTTACTTTTGGCAATGCACTTAGGCTGACATTGACTAACATTGCTTTTTACATCCATATTTTATTATTTAGGCGTTTTTGATATTGTCTTCAATAACTCATATCCTACTGCAGATAGACTAACACTGACTTTTACACTCACATTGTATCAAATTGGCATTTTTTATATTTTCTTCGAGAACTCACATTTCCTACTTCCTTTTTAAATTCTTATCGGTTTGGTTGACTTTTAATATTACATTTGTCATGTTTTTCCTAAAGTGACTCATGGAATTTATTGGCTAGTTTCTTGACTTTAATATTGTTGTGGTATTGCTTGAATACTTTAATCAGTCTATTCTAAGGAAAAGTCTAATGTGTGTCCCATAGCTACCAGGGCTATGCCAAGGTTTTGACATTGAACATATATTTACCTAACAATGCACTATTTTCTTAACTTTGTGGAAGCTCCTATCTTACTTTTAGTAATCCAGGATGTCATAGTGTCCCACAAGGCTCGGTCCTCCCTATTCATCTCCTCTCTTCCTTGGTACTGTCCCATAATCTGGATTCTCATATCACATTCACAATTACAATAAAGTAATCTTTGTCACCGTTCCGTACCTTTACTCCTACCTTCAATAATGCATCTTGAAGAACATCACTGGGTGGCACTACAGCCACTCGTGAAACAGAGGTCCCTTCTTCCTTGGAACCTATCTCTTTTACTAACTTTATCCCCATTCCTCAACTCTCTGAAATTTGACCATTCAACCGGAAATGTTGGGTTCACTTCAGCCCAATCCATGAAAATGAAACTCATCAGTACCAATATAGTACAATTTACTTAAAAATAGCTCACCTCGGCATACTGCCACTAAGCCGAGGGTTCATCACCCAGAACAAGGCATATCCAAACTAATTGTGCATGTATTTAAAGCAGTAAATGGTTTTGCCCCCTCAACTAACTCTTCATAATCTTATCCCAAGCAAATCATGGTGCTTTAACCAGCCTCTCTTGAAAACCAGTCCAATTTAAATAGCAATTCACAAAACATGACTGCCTTTTCTGAGCACTGTAAACAACATGCGTTACTATTTCTCAATTTAATGCTACTCAATTTACTCACTTCTGGAAGAATGTAAAGTTGAGTCGACCTTGCCGGGAAACAGACTCATGACCTGTATTATGGCGGTGTCCTTCAAGCTGACTTGAGCCACCCTTTGACTTAATGGTATGATATTGTCTAGAATATTACAAAACACATGTGAACTAATACATCTACAGGATATCTTCACAACATTAAGAGCATCATTACGATGGCAGTCGATCAGACCGCCTACCGCCATCGTTTCGTGGAGGAACCGTCTGACAATGAGTTTGGGGTCTCGCCCGCCCTATTAGGATATGACCGCCGTGCAGGCAGTCATAAAATACATTTTTCTAGTGCAGCGTGCACTGCGGCCCAGGAAAAGGGCTGCAGCACAACCTGCACTAGAAAAACGCATTTTGTGCACATCCATGCACCGTGTGACAGGCATCATCTGGTGCCTGGCACACTGTGCATGGATGTGTGGGGGGCACCACATGTGCCCCCAGGCCACTAAGCAGTAGCCCACAGGGGACAGGGGCACTGCTTGAGGCCCCCAAAGTCCCTTTCCGGCTGCCTATTCATCGCCTCCATAGTGGAGTTAAGAATCAGACCTCTGTCCAGACAGGATCTTTGATCCTGTCGGAGGCAGCGGTCTTTCCCCATGACATTATCGCTCTGACCACCTGCATTGTAATGCGACGGTCGGACCAATGCCCTGGATGTTGCGAGGACTGCCACTGATGGCCTGTCGGTGGCAGTCAGACCGACATCATAATGACGGCCTAAGTGTGATAAATTCACAGGGAATGGTTTATTTCACCTATGAATAGCCAACCTATGGTATATAAATTGCTTTCAATAATAACATTGTGGATTGTTTACTTAGAAATGATCAATAAGGGATCATACAACAACAATTAACGTTTCCTTAACTTGTTGATTCCTTATCCATCTCAATAGACCTTCTGTATTCTGTTCTACCTTTATTGTAGTCGCAGTAACATCACTGATGGAAAACATGAAATACATTTTCTATCCAAATGGAGGAAACACTGCCCATAACTACATATGGTAACATACCCCTCCATAGCTCAGACACAGAGGCATATGATTGTTTTTTAAAAACATGTGTTCTTCCTTTGAACACAAAACCCTCAACCACTACTGGGTAACAGTTGGATATTTTCAGTACATTTTTCTAGCAAGTACATTGTGCTCCTGATAATTTAGACAGAGCAATTTTAAAACAAGATTGTTTTAAAATTGTAAAAAAGATAAATCCATAGACAGGATAAGAAAATCGAGATATTCTTCAGGCACAAGAAAGATTAATTGCAAATTGCAAAACTTGAGCAGACAAAGCCAGTAATGACAAAATCAGTTTCATATACTTAACCAATAGGAAAGCAGTTTTCTTTGCCAAATAATCAATCAAACTAATTTCAATCGGAGACAAATGTATGTATTTCATAAGAATACATGCAACTTAGACAACAATAAGTATAGTGTACATTTGGAAATGCAGACCAAGTCCAATTTATGTCACTTAGGTGACTACTAAATCACTTAGGTGTGGTTTAGTAGTTACAGCTTCTGATGACAACAGTTATGACATGGTGGTTTGTCATTGCAGGAAAGGTTTGGTTCAGTTATGCAGTAACAACAGCTTTGATGTTCTTTCTCTTCTATGCCACTATCTCCCTATTATCTCGGCTGATGTCCACATAGCCTTTTAAATGGTGCATGCTACAGTTTACAGTTGAGGTGCTAGGGGACAATATGTCCCCGCCTTGTTTTAAAAAATGAGGCACGGCTGAGTGTTTGTAACTACCTAGGGACTCTTCAAAGACCATCAACAAAGGCTTACCAAAGACAAAAGAAATGCTCGCAAATTCGCTAAAATAGTTAATTTGTGTGAATCACAAAGTAGCGAGTCCATAAGCCTATTAGCAACTTTTAGTAGTTCAATAATGTGCGACTTAGGTCTAGGTTGCTAGGTCACATAGGCAACGTGTTTGTGATTCCTTACAAATCGCAATCTTTTTGAATTCCCAAAATTATTGGTAATTCATTGTTAATATCTGTGGATCACAATGGTTTTGTTACGGCATAAATAATTACAAAATTTACATCAACGTAAACAATGAAATGATAAAGCTTGTGTATTTAAATGCCTTGAGTTGCAAGACAACCTTTGTATTTGTGCATTCAGGATAACCCAATTAGGGTTTTTTAATTTACAGACTGTATATGACTAACCTATACATTTGGTTACTGCTTACTGTTGCATTGTAGGTTCTCAGGGGTATGACCCAACTATAGGTTAGTCTTTTGAGATACAACAATCAGCCCTGTCTAGGTGTCTAACACCAAGATCACTACTTCTTTCCAATAGAATCTACACCTAATTTGAGGACTGAGATATCATAATGAAAATTAATTGTCAGCTTGTACATGCTTTTTACTTTCCCCTGTAAATCTAACGAACAATGACAAAGCAAACAGCCTGGTTTTATTTTGCAAGCACAGGCATGCACAGATCCTGTTTTCAAGCATTAGCACATTAAAATCAAACCTATTGGTTGAGCAAATGCTTGTTGAAGAAAAAACCTTCAATGGTTACTGTTGTGACTGCAATTTTTATTACAGCTATTGTTGCCACTGTGGATATTGCTGTGGTCACAATTGTTATGGCTAGGTTTGTGGCTCCTCATGTTTCTGCTGTGGTCCCTGCAGTGGATGGTGCTGTTATGGCTGCGGTTGCTACTGCTTTAGTGATCAATGGGTGTAGGAATCCATCTTTTCTCTGTGGTCACCCCAGATTTTTCACCTTTTGCTGGACTCTATTTTTTTTGGTTTTAGAGCTCTCTGGGCACTCTACCCTTATTGCCAGGAGTAAAAAGCCTATGATCTTCCTCTAAACATGGTTAAATTGGCTCATTCCTAATTGCCAAATTTAACTTGCCTGTACGTCCCTAGTATGTGGTGTACAAGTGCACCCAGAAACAGGAAGTTATATGCCATTTGTGGACTGCATCACCTATTGTGCCATCCAATACAGTGGCAGTGCAAACATGACTGCAGGCCTACCCTGTGTGGCCTGACTGCTCAAGTGTACAAACTGTAGTGCAACCCTTTAGACAGATAAACACCTCCCTACCAGAAGACATTTTGGAAACTTTTTCTCCAGACCAGAGGAACTTAGAAACAAACTTTTTGACTTCCAGACTTTCACTTGGACCACTGGTGTTTCTGACCCAGGCTCTGTAGCGGTTGGCCTGAAATTGCACCTGGGTCCTACGACCATTTACTAGCATTGGTGCTCTACCTTTTCATGGTGCTATTTCCACATAAAACTTTAAAAATGTATATCTTCAGTTCCCCTTATTGGAGTTTGGCCATTGTGGGGTCATTTTGTTTATTACATTTTACTCTATTTTTCTAATTTGATTTTACTGCTTGTTATTTTGACTTGATGACTGTTTTGGTACTACATAAATACTTTTGCACATTCCCCTAAGTTAATCCTGTCTCCTTTGTGCCTTACCTACCATGTGGTTGTGGAGCTTAGGTAAATAAGATGGAAGATGTTCGACGATTAGGACTAGCAATTTCCTAATCACGATCTTTTGCGAATCACAATTAGGAAATTGCTATTACCAATTCATTGAGTTTCATTTAGCAATTCGTAGTGGGTCACAAATAGACCTAACTCATGGATATTAATGAGGTAGGTTGCAATTTGTGACCCACTACGATTTGCTGCCTTCACGGGGATAGTGGCCTTCTGGGGTCATCAGACCACCATATCTGTGGCTGCTTTTCAATAAAAAAATTTTTTTAAACGCCGTCCATTCTCCTTAAAGGAAAATGGTATGTGTTTAAAGAGAAGAGAATGAAACATAGACAACTGCATGCTCTTAAAAAATATTTTTTCAACCATTCTCAATGGGGAATGGTTCCCTTGGGGACCCCTTCCCATTTGCGAATGGGTTACCACCAACTTTGAATTGGTGGTAAAGTGCAAATGTTTTGTGGCCGCATTTCGGTTTCAAATCATTTGTACATACCAATGTGAATCAGTATTTGGAAGGGACGCCCTAAACACGTCCCTTCCAAATACCAATTCGCAAACCCAAATTGCGATTCAGTAAAGGTTACCGAATCACAATTTGGGATTTGTACATTTGGAAATGCCTTTTGCATTTGGAAACATCCCCATACTGTGAATCAGGCCATTTGTGACCTTTAAAAGGCTTCTTACATCTAGCCCTAAGTGACTTTAATGGTTTCACCCTGACAAGAGTTGTGATTTTTCCTTGAGGTAGGCAGTCACCCACCAGAAATAATACTCCTGTGGTACCAGCTCAGGTCATTGCCTTGTTCTCTTTGCTTACTCTCCTGGTTTCTGCTGTCATTAGGGCTGTGGTCACTGCTGAGGTTCCTGTTGTTCTTGTAGCAGTTGTTGCTACTGCAATGGCAGCTAATGTGGCTTCTGTAGTTCCTGGTGTGGTTGCAGCTCTTGATACTAGTATGGCACCTGCTGTTGTGGTACCTGTTCTTGTACCCTTTTTGTTGACGTCTGTGCTGTAGTAACAACTGTAATTACTAATGCTGCCCCTGCCTTTCAAGCAGCAGCTGTTGCTGCTCTGGAACCTGCCATGGTGACAGCTGTAGTTACCACTCTGGTCACTACTGGTGTAGCAATTGTAGTCACTGCTGTTGTGTCTGTTGTGGTCTCTGCTGTGATGCAGATATGATTGCTGCTCTGGTCCCTGCTGTGGATGCACACCAACATCATAGTGAGTGCCAGGGATAGCATCTGGGTCAAGGAAGTGGGGGCCAAGAAAAAGGGCGGGTCCCAAAACGTTTTTTTCCTATGCAGTGTATCTGGGGACTTTGCATTTTCTGAACACGGGTACAGGCCGAACCGCTGAACGGATTTACACCAAAGTTGGCAGAAAGCTGGATCTTTGTCCAGGAAGATCTCTTCTGTTATTTAGTGCAAATCTGTTTAGTAGTTTTGAAGTTATTAAAGAAATAATATTTTGTATATCTAGGAAAGCGGATACTCAGCGGATCCACTCATGGGGGGTCCGCGGATCCAGAGCAACAAGCAAGGCTCTGATTGGCTGGCCACAACCTGAAAGGAAAGTTGTGGCTGCCATTTTGTTTCTCGGCTGGGCCCCCGGGAAGAAAACATGAATAAAAACACATATAAGGGGTCAGGATAGAGCTATCCTGACCTCATAGGACACATGGAGGGGTCTCTGAGGGACCCCTGATGGGCAAAAAATTGCCCTTTTTTCCGTCTGATCCACGGATCCACCATGGCTCTCAGCATGACCCCCAGTGAAAATCCGCAATGGATCCGTGGACCTGATACCACATGAAAAAAAATACACCCATTCACAAACCAAACCCCTACTGTGCCTGGCCTTTGGCCGTGCGCAACATGGGGTTGGGTGCATGTGGCCAACCCCGCCGCCCACTGCCAAAGGCCATGCTCAGCGGTGGTTGTATCAGCATACGGTAACTATATATTACTTAACATTATAAAAACATAGAAATTCACTAAAAATAACAAAGGTTACAGGGATGTTATAGTTAGTTTGACATTTTACCCCCATAAACCATAGAAATTCAGCAGTATAGTTATACTTATAGTTATACTTATCTGAAGAAACTATAATTTTGTAACTTTGGGCCATGAGTTATGGTTTCTTAGCATAGTATATAAGTATAACTATAAGTTTAACTGCTGAATTTCTATTGTTTTGTGTGGATATACTTATCTGAAGAAACTGTAACATTTTAACTTTGGGCCATGAGTTATGGTTTCTTTGCATAGTATTACCTACTGGTGGTTGCCAGTAGGTAGTTATAGTTAGGACGTAGTTTCCATAGGAAAAGTGTTTTTTGACTTGGCTATAACTTTGGCATCATTTGACCAATGTTCATGAACTTTTCCCAAGAAAGTGTCAAGGTAGGTTCTGTGTGTCATGGAAAGTTTGTGAGTGATCTGTGCAGTGGGGACTGAGAAACTAGGGCACAAAATAAGAGTGCATTTGTAATGTTAATTCCCATAGGAACCTTCAGCCACACCTACAGCCCGAACCGCTGAATGGACTTACACCAAAATAACAAGGGGTTAGAGTGGAAGAGTTGTGGCGCAGCGGCCAGGGTGCCTGACTCTGGACCACGGGTACAGGCCGAACCGCTGAACAGATTTACACCAAAGTTGGCAGAAAGCTGGATCTTTGTCAAGGAAGATCTCTTCTGTTATTTAGTGCAAATCTGTTTAGTAGTTTTGAAGTTATTAAAGAAATAATATTTTGTATATCTAGGAAAGCGGATACTCAGCGGATCCACTCATGGGGGGTCCGCGGATCCAGAGCAACAAGCAAGGCTCTGATTGGCTGGCCACAACCTGAAAGGAAAGTTGTGGCTGCCATTTTGTTTCTCGGCTGGGCCCCCGGGAAGAAAACATGAATAAAAACACATATAAGGGGTCAGGATAGAGCTATCCTGACCTCATAGGACACATGGAGGGTCTCTGAGGGACCCCTGATGGGCAAAAATTGGCCTTTTTCCGTCTGATCCACGGATCCACCATGGCTCTCAGCATGACCCCCAGTGAAAATCCGCAATGGATCCGTGGACCTGATTCCACATGAAAAAAAATACACCCATTCCCAAACCAAACCCCTACTGTGCCTGGCCTTTGGCCGTGCGCAACATGGGGTTGGGTGCATGTGGCCAACCCCGCCGCCCACTGCCAAAGGCCATGCTCAGCGGTGGTTGTATCAGCATACGGTAACTATATATTACTTAACATTATAAAAACATAGAAATTCACTAAAAATAACAAAGGTTTCAGGGATGTTATAGTTAGTTTGACATTTTACCCCCACAAAACCATAGAAATTCAGCAGTATAGTTATACTTATCTGAAGAAACTATAATTTTGTAACTTTGGGCCATGAGTTATGGTTTCTTAGCATAATATATAAGTATAACTATAAGTTTAACTGCTGAATTTCTATTGTTTTGTGTGGATATACTTATCTGAAGAAACTATAACTTTGTAACTTTGGGCCATGAGTTATGGTTTCTTTGCATAGTATTACCTACTGGTGGTTGCCAGTAGGTAGTTATAGTTAGGACCTAGTTTCCATAAGAAAAGTGTTTTTTGACTTGGCTATAACTTTGGCATCGTTTGACCAATGTTCATGAACTTTTCCCAGAAAGTGTCAAGGTAGGTTCTGTGTGTCATGGAAAGTTTGTGAGTGATCTGTGCAGTGGGGACTGAGAAACTAGGGCACGAAATAAGAGTGCGTTTGTAATGTTAATTCCCATAGGAACCTTCAGCCACACCTACAGCCCGAACCGCTGAATGGACTTACACCAAAATAACAAGGGGTTAGAGTGGAAGAGGTGTGGTGCAGCTGCCAGGGTGCCTGACTCTGGACCACGGGGTTCGATCCCGGTGCCGGCGGCAGGTTAGCCTAGCACCATGTGACTCTGGGCAATAGCTCGCCTAATCTTCCCGAGGGCCCCCAGCGCCGGGACACCTCTCGAGGTAGCTGTGCGCTTTACAAATGCTGGTATTTCATTTAATTTTTCATTTCATTTACATTTGTAAAGCGCACAGCTACCTCGAGAGGTGTCCCGGCGCTGGGGGCCCTCGGGAAGATTAGGCGAGCTATTGCCCAGAGTCACATGGTGCTAGGCTAACCTGCCGCCGGCACCGGGGATCGAACCGTGAACCCCGTGGTCCAGAGTCAGGCACCCTGGCCGCTGCGCCACACCTCTTCCACTCTAACCCCTTGTTATTTTGGACACAAGTTATGTGTCCAAAATAATTTTATTTAATCGCGCGCAATATTCGCAATGACGCCAGACCGCCAGCGCGGCCCCAGTGTACCGTCATGGGGATGTTGCGACTATCACAATGCATTGCAAATATTGGAGGAAATATAAAAAAAATATCAGTGAATCATTAATACACATTGTTATAGAGATATTGAGATTCTGATAAATATTTCTATAGAGTTATTTAGATAGTGATTTTTCTAGTTATAATTTTTTTATGTTGTGGTGGCTGTTGAATCCCTGCTTTTGCTTTCTGCTTTCGAGACGTATCCAGGGGAGATTGCGAGTACCAACGTCATCGCGATCTCCGGCCTCACCGCGAAAACGGGCAATAGGTTTTAAGATGGTTGTTCTAGAAATACACTAGAAAAACATGAGTTTGAAGTGTATAGTAATAAACCCCTATTGTGTAAAATACTGTAATATGTGTTTTTTACTTCATGGAAAAGGCGCGATTGTTGCAGTTAACGGCTTCATTGTGACTCCCCGAATAACTGCAAAAACAGAAAATAGGTCTTAAAGATGGATTTTAAAGAAATTTAGTACAAAAACATGAGTTTAAACATTTTTTTTAAAGAAGCATGAATATAGTAATATGTGTACCACAATGTTTAGAATGGAATTTGTAGTGAATACTTTTGGTTGTGCTGGTGGCCATTGAATATCTGCTTTTGGTTCACGATTTCGCAACGTATTTGTGATTTCGCAACTTATTCACGATGACCGCGACGTTGTCGCGAAGATATCCAAAAACTGAAAAAAAGGATCTTTATAAAAAAAATAACAATATTCCGGGTACTAGGGTGGCTCTGACAAGAGCCTTTGTGTTGATTGTGTGTATGTGACAGCTACACATAATATCGGATGTGGAGTTTCAGGTTACTTAGAAACACCCTGTTGACTTCGTCTGTAAAGTGCACTCCATCATTTCTATAAATTCCATGCATGTCAAAACGCAGATTGTTGTTATAGATACAGCTCATGCGATGGTCTCTGAAGAATGCAGAAACAGTTTTATTAACATGTTTCCTGGCCTTGTCAATCTGTGGCCAGAATTGATTTGCCCACTTCCGTTTCTGTCTTTGGCATATATTAGAGTACACCAAGACAGTGTGAGGGAAAAGCAACAGCAGTTCTGCACAGGTATCTTTCATTAGGATTTCCAGCCCTACCCCAGTCAATGTGCCTAAGTCATTTTCACCACAGTGCACAATCATGACGCGAGGAGCTCGGTAATCCATCATGGTTTTAACCAAAGCCAGCAACTGATGAAACTTTAACTCTCTCTGGCCAAACCAAGTAATCTCTTCATGCACTTACGTAATTACCCAGACATTACACACTCACTCACATACCCATACAGCCACTCATACACCCAGTCACCAATCTATACAGTGAGTCACACACCCACTCTCAAAGTTTTGAGGTTACAGTTAGGAAATAAAATTAAAAATACCTTTGAAATTCACTGAAAAAAACAAAGGTTCAAAGGACTTTATAGTAAGGAATTAGCATTTAAAAAACCTTAGAAATTCACTGAAAAATCAAAGGTTACATGGACCTTATAGTTAGGAAATATAATTAAAAAGACCTTAGAAATTCACTGAAAAAACCAAAGGTTACAGAGACGTTATAGTTAGGCTCAAGTTTGACTTGTGCAAAACCAGAGAAATTCAGCAGTTATAGTTAGCCGAGCTATTTATAACTCATGCCCCTGCAATGCACTGTTTATGACCTCAGATATTACATCACTCATGACATGGAGTCACTGATCTGGCCGTGATGTCCGGCGATTTTCTCTTTTTTAAATGCTTTTATGCCCTGTCAGCATCAGGACCAGGCTACGGGGCCAGGGTATTCTTACCCTGCCCCCATTTCTTTTCTTTAACGTTTGAAACTGAGTCCCAAGATGGCTTCCAGCACTTCCATGTTGAAGTGTTGGCAGCCAATCAGATATCGGCACAGGGACTGTCAGATCCTCGCAGGATCCACATCCCTAGATATACAAATTTGGATTTCTTTTAATTTCTCGACAACTACTGAAAGGATTTACACCATATAACAAAAAGCATGATCTGGAACAAATTCTACCTTTCTGCCCAATTTAGTTTAATTCCGTGCAGCGGTTCGAGCTGTAGTCGAATTCCATGCAGCGGTTCGAGCTGTAGTCGAGTTCAAAAACCCTATGAGAATTAACATGGCAAACACACTTTTTTTGACCACCCCTTTTTCTTGGCCCGGCTTCATGGATCGCCTCAAAACTTTCCATGCTCAACAAGACCCAACTAGACACTTTTGTTTGGAAAATTTCGTGAAGATTCGTCAAAAAGCACCAAAGATATAGGCAAGTCAAAAAACGCTTTTTCTATGGAAACAAGGTCCTAACTATAACTACCTAAAATATATATATATATATATATATATATATATATATATATATATATATATATGTTATCTACTGGCGGTCGCCACTAGGTAGTAGGCAGGTAAGTTAAAAAATGCTTTTTCTATGGAAACTAAGCCAAGGGGACTTCATCCCCCTACTAGTAGTGCACCAGGAGGCGTGTTTGCAGAGTGGTGGAGAAAGGGGGCATGGCCACCTATCAGGTCTCACCAATCCAGCTGTGTGGGTCTTACTGGAGGTAACAGGAGGACGTCCTTGGGGGCCAACTACCCCTCCTGTTATTCCAATAAGTCCCACACAGCAGGATTGCTAAGAGGTCTTAGGAGGCACGCCCCCTTTCTCCACCACTCTGCAAACGCAGCTCATGGTGCACTACTGGTTGGGGGATGAAGTCCACTTTACTCCTGAGGGACCTTGTGGGTCAAGAAGCCCTTCTGGTGTCTCTAGTAAGTCCTACACAGCGAGATTACTGAAAGCTGGTGAGAGGCCCGGCCCCCTTTCTTCACCGGTCTGCAAACGCAACTAATAGTTAAAAAACCATAGAAATTCACTGAAAAAACAAAGGTTACAGAGACGTTATAGTTAGGCTCAGGTTTCACTCGTACAAAACCTGAGAAATTCAGCAGTTATAGTTAGCCGAGCTAACTATAACTCGCACTCCCGCAATTTACCGCTTATGACCTCACATATTACATCATTCATGACATGGTCAGTGACATTACTCATGACATCACTGATGACATCTCAAATGATATTACTGAAGACATCATCCACAGAATCTCTGATGTCTCCATTCACACCCCAATATAACCTTTCATACACCCACTCCAACTTCCTCACTACCGTTCTCAAAACCATTGACACACCCATACCAGCACTTACACACACACTCACTCACTGATTCATAGGTCTACACACATATCCACTCAGTCACCCAGCATACACCCACTCATACACCAACTCACTCACTAATACAGTCACTGATATATCCACTCATACACCCACACGGCCACTCACACACTATCAGTCACCCATAGAGCTGCTCACACACCTACTCACTGACCCATTGGGTGAATCACACAACCACTTACTCGCCTTTAAAGTTATACACACACCCACTCACTTATTCATACAGATACTACCACATACTCACTCACCTATTCAGCCACTGACACAAGCACACACTCACTCATACAGCCACTCTCACAAACACTCACTCACTCATACAGTCACTCATATACTCCAACACTCACCTATACTGCCTTTTGCATATGTAGTTACTCACCCATGTACCACTGACACATCCATTCACTCACCAAAACAGCCATACACACACTCAGTCACCCATACAGCCCTTCACAGATGCATTCACTAACCCATACAGCCACTGACTCACTCACTCACTCATCCATGCAGGCAGTCACACACACCCTCACCCACCCACACAAACACTCATACACCTATACAGGTACTAAGACAACCAATCAATCACCCATACAGCCACCCACGTACCCACTCACCAACCCATACAGTCATTTAGACACCAACTGACAGACTGATAGAGACATTCACACAACATAGTCACTCACCCATACATTCACTGAGACACCTAATCACTCACTTATACAGTCAGTCACGCACCTGCTGAATCATCCATACAGGCACTCATACACTCACTGATTCATCAATACACCTTAGTATATATATTTAACACTCAAACTTTTGAAAAACACTCACAGTCACTGGACGATGTCATCAGTGATGTCACTGACCATGTCATGAGTGATGTAATATGTGGGGTTGTAAGCAGTGCATTGTGGGGCGCAAATTATAGTTAGCTCAGCTAACTATAACTACTGAATTTCTCTGGTTTTGTACGAGTGAAACCTGAGCCTAACTATAACGTCTCTGTAACCTTTGGTTTTTTCAGTGAATTTGTAAGGTTTCTTTTATTCCATTTCCTAACTATAACATCCCTGTAATATTTGTTTTTTTCAGTGAATATATAGATATATAAAATACTTTCTTATATGGGTTTTCATTCAGCTCTCTTTATCCATTGGTCTGTCAGTGCTCTGTCAGTATGTCATTCGCATTTTTGATCCACAAGCAACAGAATGGGGCATTGGATCAGCCCACATTAGCCATTTGCTTAACTTTCTTTGAGTGACGACATTGTGCTGGTGCACAATGTGCACTTACACACAAAAGTTGTTCCCATGTACAGTTTCACAAACATTAGCAAAGCCAAATGTTGTCAGCCAATGTCAGACATACTGGCTTTGTCAATGTTTGTTTAGGTCTGGTCTAGAGATAACTTTAGCTGCCTCAACAGCCTCATGTTTTAATAATAAATTATTATGAGAATACATATAGATGTAAACATAGGGTCTTCAACCATTGGTCTGTTCAAGTGTCATTGGCATTATGCATCCACCCACCACAGCCTACAGCATGAGACAGTCTGAGGGATTGCATTTTGCTTGTGCACATGTGCACATCAATCTATAAAGTAATCCATTTCATTTCTAGAACTGGGAGGCTGCTTTAATTTCTGCTTTTATTTAATTTCTTTTAAAGGTTTTGCTATGAGTAATTTTTATGATATGTTCTTTTTAATTCATTTATTGTTTGCAAACGCCTTTAGACTTTTCTGCATTTTTACTTTTTATTACATTTACACTTTTAAAGTCTGTTTCAATTGTTTGAAAAAAATATAAAAACTATTGCAAGCTTGCCAAAGCCAGATCTATTAGTTTTGCCAGTTTTTGTTTCTGTTTGCTAGATTGCGAGGTCAGGTGAATGCGAAAGCTGTCTCAAGCGAGATTCAAAAAGAACCTTATGTATTATGAGAGTTAACATAGTGTGAAAGTATTAAAGGAAATGCTGCATACTCGAAGTATGCTTACAAAGGCTTCTACCATTCAGTTCAAAAGAATGGTGTGAAGAGTACACTTCTGAAGGTATTGCCTTTGAAAATGCTAGAGGGACATAGAGCCAAGCAGGGCTCAATATTCCTTCCACACCGCCATGATGTCCTATATTTAAATGATGGTTTCTTTATGGAAGGAAACTACACAGTCATTTCCTTTGCTTTGATATTTATTGTATGGGATTTCAGGTGATAGTAATCAATGTGCACCAAAGCCCAATAGGTATAATTTCCAGTTATGTCATGAATATTGTTAGAGATTTTTGTGCATTTATGTTTTTGGGCATTTTTAATAACATGCCAGAATGTGGTTTCAAACTCGATAACAAATGTACACATTACTATAGTACTATTGTCTTTAAACAAATTTCCTATGATGTGTAGAAGTGTATTTTCCTGACCCTTTTTAACTAGGCCTCAGTTTGGGCATAACAGCCATCTTGCTTAAAATGGATGTCTCCCTTCTCTTCCCCTGCACATTTTTTTTGTATTAAATATTTTATGTATTTATCCCAGAGAATACAGCAATTAAGCATAAAGCATAAAATTACATCCAATAAAATGCAGCTATATCAGTAAAAATCGTTAAACAGTAAAACTAGATGGTCCAAGATTTCATTGCATTTAAGATAATAAAACACAGTTGTTCTACAAATTTCTACGAAATTTCATGATTTGGCCACAATTCATTAAAAGGAGAAAAAGAAAAGCAAAAAAGCAGAAGAGAAAGTTAGGCATTACAATATTAAACAGATTTGGTGTCACTGTAGCCCCTAAGTGCTGTTAATAGCTAACTGCCTGATGGGGGCTGGTCGTGGGGATTCAGAGGCCAATCCCTATTATCTATTCCCCGAGTTATACAAGCTGCCATCGGGCCCCAAATCGTGCTACCTCGCTTCTTGGAACGCCTCCTCTTGCAGTTATATAAAGTTCCTTCTTGATTATAAACATATAGTAGCGGGGCAAGCCAAGCATTATAGATAGGAGGGTCTGGATCTTTCCATTTTGTTGCTATCAATCGACGGGCTACTGCAGCCGAAATAAAGATAAAATATATCTGAGCCTGTTCCAATTGAGCTTTATCATCATACCCTAAAAGCATCATAACAGGGGAGATACCTATTTCCCGCCTCAGTACTTCTCGCAGGAAGGCTTCAATTCCTTTCCTTAATGATCGCAGTTTTTCACAATCGTAGAACATATGCACCACGGGGCAGATTTACAAGCCCCCTGCGCCACCAGTACGTCACTTTTCGTGACGTACTGGTGGCGCAGGGGGCTCCTCGATATTTACAAGGAGAGGAAAAGCCACCATGCGTGACTTTTCCTCTCCTTGTAAATACCGTCCCTTCACACGCAGCACTTTGCGGTGAAGGGGCGTTCCATGGGTGTTGCTGTGGGTGTTCCCACGCAACACCCATGGAACAAGACACATCTCCAGAATTACGAGAAATCGTAACTCTGGAGATGCGTCTGAAAGCTACGCCACCCTAGAGGTGGCGTAGCGAGGCGCACCGAGGAGAAATGTTTTCATTTCTCCTCGTTTTTTCCTCTTTCAATGCGTGCTGCATTCTGCAGCACGCATTGAAAGAGGAAAAGCCTGTACTGATTGTTTTTGTGCAGAAAGGTGCCCTTCCTGCACAGAAACAATCTCCCCATGGCGCGAGGCATCCTTGCACCATGGTGCAAGGGTGCCTGCGCCGGCGCTTGCGCAGCTGTTTGTGCGCTAGCGCAGGGGAGAGCACAGGAATGCGACATATTCTTGTAAATATGTCGCATTCCTGTGCTCTGAAAGTGCCGCAGCGTGGCGCAGCCAAGGGCTTGCAGCGCCACGCTGCGGCACTTTCTTGTAGATCTGCCCCAAGATCTGCTGGGCCTTGTCCACACCTTGGGCAGCTATCATTTTCCCTTTTCCCCCACACGAATAACTTGGCCGGGGTAAAATAAAGATTGAAAACTGTTTTATAATGTTGAGCTTTCAAGTTGGCCGAGTAGAGGATCTTCCTTACTAATGCAATGGACATATATAGATCTGTATCATCTTCCCCTAACTTCATAGCCCAATTACATTCTACTTTCACCAGGTCATCCGTGGTAAATCTGGAGAGAATTTTATAGATATGTTTGATCCGACAGTCTTTACCAATAATAGCTTCTGAGAGGAATGTTATCTAAAAGAATTTCGTCTCGAAATTGTTTTAAAAATTCTCTAACTTGGACATGCTTGAAATATGATCTATCATCTATTCCATTGATCTCCTGCAACTCAACAAAAGAGGCCAACTGTTCCATATGAAAGATATCCCCTATCTTACATATGCCCACTGGTTCCCATTACCTTCCCATTCCTTTGACAAAAAGGGGGGAAAGAGGAGGGATCGCCATATGGGCGTATATTTGTGGTATCTTGGTAACTTCAACAGTTTCCCAACCTTACGCCAAACATTCCAGGCTGCTTTGAGGCATTTAAAACGTGTTTTTTTATAATAGCTACTCTCCAGTTGTCGCAATATCACCCCAGTGCTGTCCTTCCAATAGCCAGCTCATATATAGACGGGGGTACACCATCCAATTCCTGTTGCTCTGTGTACCCATTATCTGCTGTAAACAGAATTCCCATCTGTTGGAGCATTCTAGCCCAATAATAGTATAACAGGTTCGGAACCGCCCAATCTCCCAGTTCCTGGGGAAGGGTTAAAAACTTTAATGACCGTCTTATTTTCTTGTATTGCCAAATAAAATTTACAAACAAAGAGTCTAATTTCTTAAAGATAGTGCCTTCAACCTCAAGGGGTATAGAGCAGAATAAATAAAGAATCTTTGGAAACAACCATTTTAAGAACGTTGCACCTGCTGATTATTGATAGATGCAGCTTATCCATTCGCCTCAGTTCTATGCTAATTTTGGCTATCAGAGGCTCCATATTAATTTGCCAAATGGAATCCATATTCGAATTCAACCTGACCCCCAGATAGATGGTTGTGTCTGGCCTACGGGGTCTTGGAAAGCAACATTCCTAGTACAAACTATCTGGGTTTTCTCCCTATTCAGTAGATACCCAGACTCTCCCCCATAATCCCCTGCCAAGACTTCCACTTGTTCCATTGCGCTCTGTGGATCTGAGGCTACTATAGCTATGTCGTCTGCGTACGCCAATACTTTTGTATTGTAACCCCTGAACGAAACCGGTTTAATTATCTGGTTTTGCAATATTGCTCTAATAAACGGGTCAATATAAAGAGTGAAAAGAATCGGAGAGCAGGGACACCCTTGCCTTGTCCCTCTGGCAACCTCTACCATTTCTGATTCTCTACCCATCATTTGTATTCTAGCATAGAGACGGCAATACATTGCTTTAATAGCAGTAATTAAACATGGCCCAAACCTATTTTGTCCTAGAATGCCCCAAAGGTAGTGCCATGACACACTATCAAACGCTTTTTGGGCACCTAAAAGGATCAAGGCCATCTGGTCTCCTGTAACCGACGCTATGTCAAATATAGTAATGGCTCGTCTAATATGGTCTGTGGTCTCGCCGCCTGGTATAAAGCCATGCTGCCACGGGCTGACCAGCTGACCAATGATCTTCCCTAGTCGAGCTGCTTAAATTTTAGAGTAGAGTTTTGCATCTGCGTTGATAAGGGAAATGGGGCGATATGAGGCTGGGTGGTCTGGGGGTTTGCCTTTTTAAAAAAATACAATTATGTCCGTACCCAACCAGGATTGTGGGGGGATCCCCTTATGCTGTACTGCCAGAAACAGATCTAATAGTAAGGGTGCTACCTCACGTTGAAATATCTTATAGATTTCCAAAGGAATTCTGAAGGGACCTGTGGCTTTTCCTGAGGCCATAGACTGAAGTGCCTCTGTGACTTCTTGTAGTGTGATGTCAGCCTCCAGCTCATGTCGGGTTGTGTGATCAATCCCTACTATCCCTCCACCAGCGATTACCCTTTCTTCATCTTGGGCCATATCTAGTAATTCTGACTGGTACAATTCCTAGTAGAATTCAGTAAATACGTTAAGGACCTCCTTACGGTTCATTACGTATGTCCCATCTTTCTTTTTAATCTTGCCAATGTTGTTCCTAACAGATTTCTGTCATGTGCATAGCGCTAAAAGCCTGCCAACTGCCTCTCCATATTCATAATTTTCTTGTTTATAAGCTTGATAGGCTTCTGCCGTTTTTTGATTATAATGACTTAATCTCGGCTTTAACCCGAGCAACTTCTAGCAATAATTGTACCTGCCGCTCTTCCTGCTTCGACGCTATAGCAGTAGTATGTTCTCACTCTAGCAGAGCAAGTTGTGTGTTCAATCGGTTCATCTCGTTTTGCTGTTTCTTCCTCCTTTGCCCCCAGTGGCGTAGGAAGGGGGGTGCGGTAGGTGCGGGCTGCCCCAGGTGTCATTACTGAGGGGGGTGACAAAATGGCAAAAATATGTATTTTAAACACATTTTTTTGCCATTTTGTCAAGCCGGGGGTGACAAGAAATCACTGAGGGGGGTGACAATGCCATTTTGTCAAGCCGGGGGTGACAAGAAATCACTGAGGGGGGTGACAAAATGGCAAAAATATGTGTTTTATTTGCCATTTTGCCAATCCAGGGGTGACAAGAACTTTTCCGCACCGGGTACCACCTGACCTTGCTACGCCACTGTTTGTCCCACAAAACTGATAACCTCACCCCTTAAGCCTGCCTTAAAAGCATCCCAAACCACTTCCCTTGAGGCACTAAATTTATTTATATCAAAATAGTGTCGAACCCAACCCCTAATATGTTTGATAAAAGAGCTGTTGACCAATAGCTTTCTGTCAAATGTCCATTTGGACTGACCCTTTATGTGCCCTTGTACCATAATATCGAGAATCAGAGGGTTGTGATCTGATAATAATTTAGGTAGTTTTCTAATACCGGTGTTGTCAAGGAGGGTGGGGGACACAAGAAAATAATCTAATCTGACGTATTTCTTATGTGGGAAGGACAAATACGTAAATCCTGGATCTGGTGAATTCTTCATTGCCCAGACATCTACTAGGCCGCGGCTGTCCATTAATGTAGCTAATGCCCTGTAAACCGGTAGCTTTCTCACTTGGCATTTATTTTTAAAGTTCCGGTAACCTCTAGATGGATGTTCAAATCCCAGCAGATTATCAGTGGGTCTGGCCAGGATGCCAATTCCACCTCAAGTTCTTCCAAAACCCTAGGGTCATCCTGATTAGAGCTGTAAATAGTACATACCCTCACCCCTATGGGTAATGCAACCACTGCCAACCTCCCCCACTTATCTTCCAAAACTCGTGTAGCTGATGCCAGCCTACTAATCACGTGAATGGCTACACCTCTGACCATAGAAGTCTGGGTAGAGCATGCCATAAGCGTGTACCCACTAATCTTGATAGATTCCCTCTTATCCCAATGAATGTGAGTTTCCTGTTGGCATATTATATCGAAACCCAAAGATCTAAGGGTTTCTTCCACCCTACTGCATTTAGCTTTATCATTAAGACGACCAATGTTTACTGAACAAATGGATATTTTACCCATACGAACAACAAATGAGTATTCCAACGTCTGTCCAATAATTAGCTACAAATTCAGTTTTTTCTTTGCTGATTCTGTGGATTTTCCCCCCCACTCCTTCAAGACGCCCCACCATGCCCCACCCCACCCCACCCCCCTTCCCCTTCCCTGCTCTCCAACCCATCCCACCCATCATCTCCCTCCCAACTCTAAGGACCCCTATAGTGAGGAAAAACGGACCTGTCTCCGGTCTGTAGTGGATGAAATAGCAACCCTAACCAGTTGCGTATACAACCAACCAATATGAAAACACTATAGCCTATACACCCTATACCCGACCACCAACCCTTAAAGCAGAGAAGTTATCCCAAGCACAACGATTACTAACTTAGATCTATTAACAAATTAGAAAAAGGCCATGGGGGGATAGCCTTATGCTATACCCCACCCTCTGCCAAAAATTCCTTTGCTTTTATCTCAGAGGTAAAGAACCTGGTCCGGTCCCCCCAAATTGCTTTTAGACGTGCTGGGTTCATTAAGAAAGCCTGTGCCCCTTTCTCCTGAAATGGTTTTATCATCTGATGGAGCCGCCACCGCCTTTCAACAGTTACGTGGCAGAAATCCGGCCTGGTAAAGAATGAAATGTCCCCAGCTGATCGTTTGGCTTCGGGTCTAGCTTACTCAAAAATATTTTGCCGGAGTAAGAAGTTTCCAAAGTAAACACAGCATGGGGTTTTGTATCAGGTCTAACCGGCTGACACAAAGCAAAAGGTACTCGGTGAGCCCGTTGAACCTCCTGAAGCCAATTCCAACCCTCTAGCTCCAGGAAGGCTTTGCTCAACAAATCTACCATGAATAGCCATATGTCTGAACCCTCCTTTCCTTCTGTTATCCCTAAGAATCGTAGATTATTGCGCCTTTGGCGGTTCTCTTGGTCCTCCAGTTTCCACTGGATAGCAACCAATTGGGATTCATGAGCCTCTGTTTGACCTCGGGTACCCGCTATGTCCGACTCAAGGGCAGCGGTTCTGGTCTCTAGAACCGTCAGCTGCTCACTGATGGCGTTGCATGTCTTAGCAATCTTCCTAACTGAACCCTATAGTTTGATTGCATCTATTTGTGAACTGCGAATATCCTGCCGCGCCTCCTCTCGGTGTGACATAACACATTGGAAGATTGTGTCCAAAGTTGGAGGTATTGCTGGGTGAGCTTCTTGAGACACAGTGGCCAGGGTTCCAACCAGTTGCTCCCCAGGGGAGTAGTCCCACTTGAGGTCTTTCCCAACCTTACGGCTATATCCATCAGATTTTCTGGGCACTCTGCATGCAGTTATCGCTGAGTCAACTCCGCTGGCATCGGGTACACTCTCATTTTCGCTTGAGTCAATACTTGACCCTGAGCCATTGGCTGGCCAGGTTTTGTCGGACATAGAGAATAAACAATCATTTGCCTCCGGGTCGAGATCTTTTCCGCCTTTCTCCACTCCCATGAAATGGGCTGCTGAGCGATGACTTTTCCTTGCTTACTGGTTGGTTTGTGGGAGGGTTAAATCCCTTCCCCCCTCTGCACCGGCCTGTAATTTCAAATTTTTTAAATTGTTATCTGATCTATCGCTTTCTAGTTCAGTATGGGCCTCCAAACGTTTGTTGTGTCTCTCAAGGCCCCCCCATGGCCCCCTCTAATGATACCAAATCAGGTGTTCTGATTACCTCATCCGTTGTACTCACTGCGGCAAGTATTGCTGCTTCTCCATGAGGGATTGCAGCAATGTCTGGTGGGGCAGGTGGGGAGGTCTCCTTACCAAACTGTGGAGGTTCGCCTTCAATCACCTGCAAATCTTTCTCCCCCTGCTGCTCAGGGGTTTGGCTTGCCTCTGTCCCAACTGTAGAGCCGCGAAACATCTCCCATACTGTCGCACTGGGCGGGCGCTGGGGGAGGGATGCGGTCCCGCCTTTTCCCTTCCCGTCGCTCAGAGTCTCCTTCTGGGTCGACACCTGAAGTCGGCATCCGGCAGCACGCGAGGCGGGCGCCAGCACCGCTTCAGCTCCCAAGCCTGTGGCCGCCACCGTGGAGCGCACTCCGCCTGGCAGCGGAGCGGTAACTGCCTTTCCTCTACCGCCAGTCGTCTTGGGTCCCATCTTGCTCGTGGCAGTCCCGGGGAGCTGTGAATGTCAACACTCAGCGCGATCAGCCGCCTCGATAAATCTCCTTCAAGCAAGCAGCAGTTCCCCTTTGTGAAAAGTAATCTCATGGCAACTTGCACATTGAGTCAAATTGTGCAATAATATAGTTGTGGTGGTCTCAAACATCATTAACCATATAAAATATCCTCATAGAGTGCACCGGGTGCATAGGTACATAACCAATCTGGCAACTGGTCAGGGAGCTGTGGGCAGCCGTCTCAGGCGGTCGCCATTTTTCCCCCCTACTCGAGTATTCCCCCTGCACATTTCACTGTTTGTTATTTTTGCTGCACCCACTTAAGCAGAATCATGTTTGTTTATTTCCACTGTCAGTGTCCATGCAGTTCTCGATGAATCTTCTTCTGCCCATTTACAAAACTATACTTTACTTCAAGATCCTTCCGCTAGCTCATTGTATCCTGTTCATTCATTATATCTTACATGTATCTAGTAGAAATTCCACTGTCTCTGGATGACATTAGCATAAAGAGGGCAGAATGGATATTCATGAGGTGAGCTAGTGCTTAGGTGCTGAGGCAATATGATGCTCAATAGAACTGTGCTCTGATTTGCTGAGAATTGAACACAGTTGATCTTACCACGATGATTCTGCAGTTTTGGTGATTTCCTATGCAAAAATGATGTATAAAAATTGATTTTGGGGTGAGCCAGAGCCTTCCTTAATGTTGCTAGGGATGCTGTCCATATTTTCTTTGCTGCCCACTTGGAACTTAAAATATTTTGCACTTCTCTGTAATGCTCTATTTGCTGAGGAACTTCATAGCTATTATTCTGTATCACATTTTTGAACTTTTGTAATAAATCTTTAAAATTATTCAGCGGATCTAAAACTCTGTTATTGAATGGGTTCTTTTTAATTAATTGACGGTATTTCTGATATCTCCAATTCTTCAAATGGTGGGCGTTCTGTTAAGGTAAAGTCTTGGGATGTATTTGCCTTGCACAAGTTCAAATAAAATTTTATATAATTCAACAAATAAGAAAGTTCATCTAATATCCAAAACAGAGTTAATTTCCAAATAGCAACATTTGTGCCGCACATTTTGTATTATCATCTATTTCGCATCTCTACTCACCCATACGCAAAGATCGATGTATTTTTTCAGCATGTCCAACACCTTTAGCTTTAAATGACAGCCATCTTGGAAGGGTGATATTGTTTAATCAATAAGCATCTGTTTAAGAAAACCAAAATATGTAGATGATTTTATTTGTTGTTGATTTCTTAGCTAGGTCTAGAGTCTCAGTAGGCTAATCCGTCCACTCTAGGGATCTATGTTTGATCTGTGTGGAGAAGTGTGGCTCAATGGTTAGAGCGGCAGACCCTGATGCAGAGATCTGGCCCGGGACCAGGGTTCAATTCCCGCCTCGGCGGGTCTTGGACTCAATTTCCTCGGACCTGATAATTCTCGCCTCGGTGCCTATTCTAATCATGGGTCCCACTCTGCAACTCTGGGCAATAGCTTGCTTAATCTCCACAACGGCCCCACCAGCGCTGGGATGCCTGGCTTCACCTTGGGGGTGCCCAGGAGTGGACATTTCACAGGGAATAGCCAGGAAGGGTTCCACAGCGGTATGCGTATAGCGCCAGGATGCCCCAGTTGGGGTGGCAGTGCGCTTTACAAGTACGAATTTACATTTACATTTACATTTACATTTACATCTCATAGTCACAGGGCTGAATCCCAGTGGATTCATTCAGCCTTTTCAACTTTCCGAGGTCAATAAAATGATTGCAGTGAGTTACAAAATAATATATATGTTTACTTTTTAGTAAATGTTAACATTATATATCCATCCGTATACAGTATTAAACTACTTTTCGTGTCTATATTTAAATGTATTGCTTAATTAGATCAATTAGACAATATTATGAATGTGCTAGAAGTGTGCTTTTAGAAGTCGTGCCTGTTGAGTTCAAGCGGTACCTTTAAAAGTTTATAGGTTAGCCACCAGAACTGTATTTATTTATTTTCTCTGTTTCATGAGCGCCTATCTCAAGCTTCACTGCCTGTTCTCCACACAATAGCTACTCTGAGGGCTGTGGTGCTGAGTTGGTGGTAGCTGGAGATGAGCCTATTCTGTCTAGATACATCCATCATCATGATGAAGAGACAAGCATAAAGACTAAAAATAATATCATTCAAGATGACTGACAATCGAGACAACAAACAATATTATTGTAAACTGTGGGAAAGTGAGTTATTGGTAGGGGTAAGTATGCCCCTTCCACTAGTAATAAGGCCACCAATACGGTATAGGGTCCAGTAAAGTCTCAATAAATTAGCCCCTATCTCAACCCTTGGTAGCTGACAACGAGCAAGCAGGCCTAACTTAGGAGACAGGAGTGTAAAGCATTTAAAACCAATGATACATCAAATAAGTAAGACACAACACACAATAAAATTCCCACACCAATTTATAAAAATAGGAAATATGTTTATGAACAAATAGACACCAAAATGATAAATGTCCAATGAAGGGAACCGGAGATATGAAGTTTTAAAGATTAACCACTTTACAGTGCTGAAAAACATATAGCGCCACTCTGGGACATCTGGTTGTGCTTGGCCGGGCCAAAGTCAAAGTTTGAGGCTGACCGCGATGGAGCCCTGGTTGGATACACTAAGCGGAGGGCCCCAGTCAACATTTCACCTTCACACTTAGAAACTTTTCTGAAGCTTTTTCTTCTGACGTCGCTCAACCCTCCACAGCAGGCTGGATTCGGTGAGGGTTCGCCAGCTTGACTTGACGAGGCCCTAGTCAAATGTCGGAAGCCTAGAGCTCCGGAGCTTTCAGCGAGACAAACCAGAAATCCTGGCCAGGTCGCGGTTGAAGGTAGTTGGCTTGACTCTCGATGTCGGGTCGGTTACCTCATGACTGCAAAGATACAGTTTCCCCCCAAAAACTGCTCATTAAGTGTGAAAGCAAAAAACTGGAATATTTAAAGGAGTCTTTCACATTAACTACATGAAATGCCCCATTGAAGAAGAAAGTACAGTTTGCAAGTTCTGCAGGAAGTTCACAAAACCACTCAGGCCCCAGTGGACACTCAGGGACAGAATAGGTGCTCTAATTCTGCCCACAAATCTGAACCCCCACCTCGAACAAATAAAACCTATAGTATCCTTGCCTCTCACTATTCTACATTCACCAAACAACGAATTGACGTGGACAAATCATGTGAATGAGAAACTCAACATACAATCAACGCACAAACGTAAAGTGAAGGTGGATTCAGAAATCTCCAAACTCACCTACCACATCCACACCGGGTAGTCGAGGAAGCCAATTGCTGTCTGCAGGGTTTGACTTTAAGGAACTTTATTACTAAGTATGTAAGCGCTAAATTACCTCCAAGCAAAACTTGCAAAGAACACTAATTTGCCACACAGATTGAAAGAGCATTTTTGTTAAATTCTACAGATGTCCAATCTGCGCATATAAAACTCGTCGGAAAAGAGATGTAAAGACGTTTCATTTACTGGCAAAGATAACTTCTAATTTGAAAATCATAGCAGTAAAAAACCGATAGAGTTTTTTCTTAATAAAGAAGCTAATACGAGAACGAGATTGCTACAATACAGGGTAGCCCTGTTTCACCATTAAAAAGTTTGAAGGAACCGACTTTGGTATTGAGGTGAAAGTGAGTAAAACATTTGCACTTCTTAGGTGAAATAAGTGTGGGAAAGCAATTTACAAAAATACTGATCTGGATAAACATAAAAGAGCCCACAAGTGTAATACATCTTGTTCTCCTGATGAAATTAAAAGCAGAAGTACAAGGTATAAACCATTTGTCTGACTATAGGAACATTGCGATTAGATTTCTTTCTCTTGATTCGCCACGGTTGTCAAAGTATTTAAAAGAAGCTGATTTCAAGAGTGGCTTTACTTAGGGCGGCTGTAAGCCATGATCTGGTTAGAGGAATGTGTTCAGCATGTTGCCTCCTGAATTGTATGAACTTGCAGAAACAACATGTTTTCGCCAAGCCTACTTTGTTAGAGTTCTAAACTTGTTTATTATTATTTTTGGTCCTTTTTTTAAACTGTTTTTTGGCGTACATATTTTTAAATAGGAACTGTAAATGTTTTCTTTTGGAAAATGTCATTCCTGCTCCTGTGTTTCAGTCTACTAATTCAAACATTTGAATAGATGTTTATGGAAGTGCTAATCTGAAGTCAATGCAATGATTGTAGAAATGGGATCCCACTACATTAGACTTGCAGAAAGCCTTTGATGAGCTGGTCATTTGCTCCACTACGAATAAGCTTGTAATGATTTACTATAAGATTCAGAGCCTCATTTTGGAAATATGGCTTTCAGGAATTTGGGTACGTAGGAGGTACACAATAACTAACTTTACACAGTATGGGTATTTTTAATGACACAATTCGGTCTTAGGATCAGTTGTTTGGGGCTAAAAGTTAAATGTATGTATAACACCCCATATGGTCTGTGCTCATTACTAAAAGACTACCAAGCTAAGCGGACCCTCTGCCCTAGTGTGGGGAGTTCCACTCTGGGTCTTAATCTGTAGAATGATATTTGGTAACAGGAAAAAACAATTTGCTTAGGTTTGACTTGGGATTAACCTCTGAGTGGGCTTGTTCTCTTCAGCTTACCCTACAGTGTTATTAATCACTTAATCGATCCCTTCCCTCCATATATAATTCTCATACAATCGTGGCTTGGATAATAAATGAACCCTCCACATATCAGGATTTGTGGCACTTGAAGAATGTTGCACTTACATAAAAAGAATTCAAATACTTTGCACATTCCCCGGACACAACACAGAATTAACAATCCTGGCAGCCCTAACAGACAGAGATTTGGAAGGTACACAGGGGAGGAGGTCAACACTCTAGTGGTCTCAGGATGCGCTACTGGTGGATTGAGAAGGGCAGTCAGTACAGTACACAGCGTGAGGAGCTCACTTTATTTGACAACTGTTCATCGTTTCTCCGATTGTTTGTTCCAGTTTCGCTCTGTTCCCAAACATTTGTTATCTTTTTCCTAGCCCCGGTTCAGGCTCCTTCCAATTTGCTCTTATTGGGGTATCTGGGGTTTTCCATTTGTTTTTGTGCAAGTTTTTGGGGAGACCTCGTGCTAGCTGTGTTGTGTCTTGCCTTCACCAAGCAGGACAAGTATTGCTACTGGTAGGGGCATATTTACAATGCCCCTGCGGCACTTTTACATCGCCGGAACGTCGCTTTTGTAAGGCTCTGGAGGCGCAGTGTGCCGGCCCATATTTACAATACCACACAAAGCCACCCTGCGAGGCTTTTCATGACTTTGTAAAAATGAAGTAAGGCAATGCCTTACTCTAAATGAAAGGTGCGTCCCATGGGTGTTGCTGTGGGTGTTCCCACGCAGCACCCAGGGTTTTTGACACTGCCCCAGATTTACAACATAGCATAATTCTGGAGCAGCGCCAAAACTAATGCCTCCCCAAAGCAGGCATAACGAGGAGAAATGTTTACATTTCTCCTCGTTTTTTCCTCTTTCTACTCTGCAGCATTCTGCAGCACACACAGAATGAAGAAAACGCCTCCTTTGATTGTTTTTGTGCAGGAAGGTGTCCCTTCCTGCACAAAAACAATCATGCCAACAACACAGACACCCTTGCATCATGGTGCAAGAGTACCTGCGTTGGCTCTCGGCTGCTGTTTGTGCCCCGGCACTGACAGAAAGGACAGGAATGCGCCATATCTTGTAGATACGGCACATTCCTGCCCTTTTCTTTTGACGTAGGGCAGCTAGAAGGCTTGTGGCACTGCCCAATGCCAAAATATTGTAAATATACCCCATAGTCTCCAGTAGTAATCGCCTGCCTTATTCATAGCTTCATTCTTGAGTTATCCAGTGGTACCCAGAGAAGACTTCAGCCCAGGTGATTCTAACGAATTCCTTCTCAACAAAAACACTCCAGTACAGTGTTTGTTTCTCGTCTCATCCCTTTTTTCCCTACTGCTCTCTGGTCCTCATCCTGGAGCAGTGCTTATTGTAAGAGGGGTTGGTCTTGACAGAAGACAATTTATGCCAATCCGGCTTATAGCTTATAGCTTCTACCCATTCTTAGAGTGGTTGGGGTATGTTATAGATTTAATTAGAGGGAGAGAACATTACAGTGTGTGAGGCAGAGCAGTCACAGCTCTGCAATTATTTAGCCCAGATTGAGCAACTAGATAATCATTTTATTGACTCTACACTTCATGATAATACAATAAGAAACAAACTATGAACTCTCAGAAAGACATAGTAGAATCCATATTAACTTTTTTAAATGTTCTATGCAATTATTAAAAATGTATGAGATGATGTATAAAGCATTATTACTTTATACTCCTGTTGAAGCACATGCTGATGTTGTGACTTTTACGACCAGCCCCCAAGGTCACTCCTTAGATCTTGCTAATGTTAGAGGTATATGTAGATACAGATCTGGCAGATCCATGGCCTACATCTATTTGTGAAGGGTATGTATTACAGTAAAACAAAGAGGTGGGATGAAAAAAGCATGTGTTAGATCATCTTGCCGCCCTGACTCTTCATCAAACAAGCTATCTGCTGTATGAATGCCTGGTATACAAAGGCTTATTTAGCTTTGTATCTATCTCTATCTTCCCTTTGTTTGCTCAAGAGATTAGGGAAGATGAGTGTTCAAAAATCCCTCTTTGGTTTTCTTTGAGAACACCATCCTTCAAATGAATCTTGCTTACGTGATATTTACAATATTATTAAAGAAAACACAAATCCACTAAAACGCTCTACATAAATTATTAAACACTAGCAAGATATTAATATAAATGATTTCTTTCATTTTTGCATATTCCACATATCTGAACTGTGGTCTGCAATGGTTCATTAAATCAGGGCTATTTGTTTCTGTTGCTCACACTAAGCTCTTAGGAAATTAAGCTCGGCGTTCAACTAATTGATGTTTGCCAGTGACTGTTTGTTTTAGATTAAGCTCGCTGATTGACATGGATCAAGAGCTACTAAAGATGTATAGACAAGCACTGAATAAAAATGCCAGCTGTGGTGCACGCCTAACAACAGCTCTTTTGGGGATCTTTCAGCATTTCCATTATGATATACTTACTTTGGAGGATTGTAAACTAGTAAACAGCCTAACACTGTTCTCACAATTCTAATACTTTATCAGACGTTAATGGATCTCTTTGAGGGAATAGTTAGTCCCATTACACTTAAATCAAACTGTAATAGTTTTGAGAATGTGGCCATTTTATTTTGAAATGTGTTTTATTGTGTGGTACTTTGTGGGCGCTGCATGGTCCTTGTATTTGTATAAGGGCGTCTACGTCCCCAGATAGAGAGATTGCACCCAGATTTCACCTGGTCAAAGAAAGCGAAGCCCGAATCCACCGGTGGGATACCATAGAAAACATGCAGGGATCGTCATGGTAAGCGGTGCATTAGGGCTAGCCCTGCGTCAGGGATGGCAGTTGCGTAACTATCCTAACAGCACACTTGAAGCTGGGCAGGGTGACAGACAGAGCTCATGCTCCTCATATTTGGAGTGCGATCACCTGAAACGCTATTCAGATGGATCAGATATTCTATATGAGTCATGGTTTCTTTCAATCATCCTTGGTCTCGGAACAGGCACTGTGGTAGATGCATGGATGGTAGACACAGACTTCAACATACGCAGAAATATTTTTGACTGGCTTACCCATCCCAAGTATGGTCTGGATTCTCATTCTGAGGTCCCAAGGTACCTTCAGACAACTGGAACTTCTCTCTCTTTGTTTATGACCTCTTCCTGGGAGAGCTTCCAGTTCTGATTGGCTAACCATTCTGGAGTATAATTGCCTTGATAATTAACTTTCTACAAAAGTTTAAACTTATGAGGTAGGTTTGAATTGTATTTTTTCTCAATAAAAATGGATCACATCGGTAAAAACTTCTCTAGATCTTCTAAGCAATTTAACAGGAGTGCCTCTCTTTTGTTTAAGGGGTGCCCACAAGGATTCTGAAAAAGAGTGCATCTAAGTTTTAAATGCGAAAAGAACAATCCATCATTTTTTTGCTCACCATGCCATTCCAGTTTGGACCCAGCCATATCAAATCAGTCTTAACCCTGCTCCCCCTAGGAACAGTCCAGCCCAAATTTCCATGCCAGGTCCTCCGTGGGCCGGAAACAAGCATCCTGGGACCGGTTTCGGGGTATCACCCCTCATCAGCCAGGTTCGCTTGACTCCAGTGGCCTGGAGAGCACTGGACCCACGTCTGGGCATACCCATCCCACTCGGGGTGACAAATGCAAAAAGAAACAATTGATACCAAAATGCTGAACAATGTGAAACATTCTCCCCCAGTACAGAGATGTGGGCTTAAATCATTTATTGCATTGCATACCATGTCATTTCAGTTTGGACCCAGCCATATGCATATCAGTCTTAACCCTACTCCCCATGGGAACAGTCAGCCCAAACTGCCAGGCCAGGTCCTCCCTGGACCAGAAACAAGCACTCTGGGACCGGTTGGGGGGCATCACCCCATATCAGCCAGGCTAGCTGACTCCAGTGCCATGGAGAGTATGGGACCCACGTCTGGGTATACTCGTCCCACCCGGGGTGACAAATGCAAAAAGAGCAATTGATAGAAGGAATGCTGAACAATATCACATTTTCACCCCCTTACAGAGATCTGGGCCTAAATCCATAATTTATTTGATCACCATGCCATTCCAGTTTGGACCCAGCCATATGCAAATCAGTCTTGACCCTGCTCCCCATGGGAACAGTCCAGCCCGAACTGCCAGGCAAGGTCCTCCCTGGACCGGAAATAAGTATCCTTGGACCAGTTTAGGGGTATCACCCCCTCATCAGCCAGGCTAGCCTGACTCGCGTGGCATGGAGAGCACGGGACCCACGTCTGGGCATACCCACCCCACTCGGGGTGACAAATGCAAAAGAACAATTGATGGACGGATCTAAGTTCTAAAGCACCATTACGGACACTATGAAATGTATAACGCAGACATCCAGAACACAAGAGACCATATAAATAGAGTGATATACAGTAAAGGCGGTTTGTTAGACGTCGTTCAGTGGCTACAGGGCAGACATGGTGTACTGACTCCAACCGTGGTAGATGAGGTCATTTGCCACTGGTGTCCTGGGGTTCATCATATAATGGCTCTGCAAACTGGGTAAAGTAACCCTTTATGTACTTGACTCTCAGGGTGGCAAGGGAGAGCAGTCGAAGGTTTCTGAGAAAGCTACGGTGGGGTGCAGGAGATCAGAACAATAATTTTGTGTCCATCCCAGTGCTTATCTTTCAGTAAAAAGAAAGTACTTTAATCATACAGGAAAATGAAATACTGCACACTCGAATGTTTGCTCAGGTACAGGTTTGCAATCTCCCTACAAGGTCTAGACAAATGCTGTTGCCCTGTGTGGTGCCCACTCCCCCGTCCCTCTTTTGGGTGTGTTCCCCCACCTAAGGTCATTTGGGCTGAGATTCAGGTACAGGGGTGGATTAGGCACAGGTGCAAATCTCTATCAATTACCCCAAATGTTAGGTCAGATCAGTTGAATAGTCTTTAGGCCCAACAAATTCATATTGGAAAAGGTTAGCTTTCTAACAGCAAATTTCCTCTTTGCACATACTAGGTACATTGTCTCAGTTTGTGCGGGGACAATCTCAAGTTACCTATTCAGATCAACAGCACAGGACAGTGCAGTCACTGACTTCACTCTCCCAGACTTCAGCGTCCGTGAAGGAGGTCTTGAACAGCAGTTTCCCTCCTCCCGGGTACCTCTGGGAGTGAATAGGTATTCCTAGTTGTTTTCCTCGAGCTGCGCCCTCAGAGCAGCACTTTCCACAATGCAATATCTGTACTTTCAACCCTGCTTTTTAACTTTCCCCAAATATTTTAGGAGTAGAGTTAGAATAGTTAATAAATATCCTTGAATAGTTTGAGGAACATTGCACATTTCACAAATAGTCTATGACTGTAGTTAGAATAGTAAACTTCACTTCCCAGGGTCCACTGTGCCCACTGCTACCTGAGGGCGCTACTCAGGGCAAGAAACATGTTGAGTATTATATGTATATTATATAAAAAGAATATTTCCTTCTCCTCTCCTGTTTGCCCCTTCCCTTTTTCCACCTCTTGGTTGCTCTCTCCCTTTGGTGATGTAATCACTGTTGTCACCTAAAGATTCCAGCTGTCATTACCAGCTGACTGTAATTGTGGTGGTGTTAATAAAGAGATGTGAAGACTTCTACTGGTGTTAAGGTCATTTACAACATTGGCGACAACCTTTGTTGTGTGGGAACAGTGACACGATAACCCCCAAATTGTACCCAGTCACATTTCATGCACCACAAGTACAGAGACAGTATGTAAAGGACAAGGTCAGTGTTACGACCTCATATAATTGTGGTCTACAACAATCGAAGTGAGCAAGCTTTAACATTAAAGCCCCTTCACTGCATGGAACTGTTTATAGATTTACTGAACTCCAGGATGTATCATCATTGCCTCACATCTCGTTAATCTCACATTAGCCGTGCGCATGAATTGTAGCTACAGATTTATGCACCCCACACATATACCATAGGATTTCATTTCTTCGACTAACCCAATCCGTGCCCCACTTACCAGATTATTCTGAGGACTGGATTGGTCGACCTTAAAGCATTCAAGTGTTCTTGAACAGCGTGGAATTCTCTTGATGTCAGAGTAAACTCGGCTAAATTCGCTGTAGAAGGAGGTGCGGCTGCTACAGATGCCTCAGATCAGGCAGAGGAGGTGTTGTGTGTGCAGCGCTGCAGGACCCACTATCCCTTTGCGCGGTCACCCTGGGCTACGGAGTGGCTGCAGATTCCTTGCTACTAGACCTCCTTAGGCTGAGAAGGTGTTGTGTGTGCAGCGCTGCAGGGCATGCAGGGCGCGTTACCCCTTTGTGCCATCTCCCCAGGCTGCAGAATTGAGCTGGCATGCTGCACAGATTCGGGCGACTCTTTGAGTCTTACTTAATAGCCATAGATGGGGAAACATTTACGTCATTGAGAAAACAACATATTTTATTGCACAACCTGAAAAGAGAAGGACATAATATTTATGAGAGTTTATCCCAACAAGAAGGAGAAGAAGAAGATGATGAATCAGATGAAGCTGTGTACCAAACTACGTTTAATAAACTTCAAGATCATTTTGGAAAAAAAATCAACGTAGTATTGGAGAGGCATACGTTCTTTACCAGATGGCAAGGCAGAGGAAATCACATCATACATTGCAGCTCTCAAAGGGTTATCCAGCATTTGCGACTTTGGCGTTTTAACTGACACTGATCAGAGACCAGTTAGTAAGATGCACTAACAATCCTAGAGTGCAAGAAAAACTATTAGTTACAAATCCACACTTAAAACAGTCCATTGGCACTAAGTCAATGTAACAAAAAAATAAGGAATATGAAACAAAATGGAAGAACCTTTAAAAATAAGTGCCTCCAACAAAAGGTTGAAATGTTATCACTGTGGGGGAAAAGGACACTTTGCTAGGGTATGCAGTGACTTGAAAAGTAAACAGGTACATGTAGTGGAACCAGATATCCAGGAAGAAAAGAAATTCATATTTCAAGCAAAGGAGAAAGAAGATGTGAAATTTCCATCATGTGAGATTACTCTAGACAAAAAACCTGTTACTGTGTTTGTCTCTTCTTGTTCTCCTGTACACATTGTTAGATAAGAAAACCATTGAAAGTATGTTTCCAGCTAATTGTGAATCACTAGAAAAACCAGACATCAAACCAGGTGGTCACAATGGAGATTTGATTCCACTTAAGGGGATGAAGAGTATGCATATTTGTTTTAAAAACAGGAGTACTGTAGGGAAAGTATATGTAACAGAAAAGGGGTCTAATTGCTAGGGTGGAAGCATCAAAAGGAATTAGAAATGAAGCTAGACCGAAACAGATTAGAACCTGTTCTGCTTGTAAACCCTACTATGCGTGGAGAAGAGGTATGCAATGAATTTTCTGATGTGTTTTCTGACAAACTTGAATTTCTAAAGAATTATTAAAAAACATATTTTTCTTAAACCTAAGGCCAGATTCAGGGTACATAAAGTAAAACCCATATCCTTGAACTACATAGACCCCTCAAGGAAAAGTTTGATAAATTACTGAGGGTCTTATTACGATGCTGGTCAGACGCCTGTCCAGCCGACATCATTTTGGAATGGAAACCACCCGACTAGTAGTCAGAGGTTCTATCCGACAAAATAGGATGCAACTGCCCATGAGGTGATCGGAAACATCCATTTTTCCATTGCGCCTGTGTTGCGGCTGGAAAAGGGCCACAGCACAAGCAGCATTAGAAAAATGGATGTTTTCACACATCCATGCACCATGTGCCAGGCACCATGTTGTGCCTGGCACACTGGGTATGGATATTTGGGGAGCCACCACAGGTGCCGCCCATGCCTCATAGTGGAGGCATCGGGGGGTGCCAATGTACTTTCCAACAGCCTTTCTATGGCGGTCGGACTGCCATAGGTAGGCTGTCTGAAAGGGACATCGTAATCCCTACGGCGGTGCCTGTAGGGTATTACGTTCTGACTGAGACGGACGGGCTGCTTGAAACCGTCGGAAGTGTAGGTTGGTCCCTCAGCCCGCTTTCTCTGACCACAGCACATCATAATGCGGTGGTCGGACCGCGGCACCAGATGTCAGTCGGACCAGCATGTCGGTTGTGATCTGACTGTCTTCGGAATGAGGCCTTAAGTCAGGATGTAATCGAGCCCATAGAAAATTCTGAATGGCTGGTCCCCCCCATACTAATAGCCCATGGGTTCACTAAAGGGCAAATCAGGCTTTGCGTTGATCTACGTGACCTTAACTCCAACATTTGTATTGACAGGCCCGAATGCCACAAATTCAGAAAATACTTACCTTGATCAAGGATGCTTTTTCTTTAGTGTCCTTGACCTTTCCACTGCATACAATCAAGTAGATCTATACCCACCATCGAAACATCTGACATTGTTTATCGTACCCCCTGGGAGACTTCCAATACAAATGCATGCCTTTTGGTCATGCATCGGCAGCTGCTGCATTCCGAAGGATAATGCAGCATCTGCTATTAGGGTTTCAACACATTATGTGCTTCCATAATGATATTTTGATTTATGGCACCAATGAAAATGAACATAACTCCACTCTCAGAGAGGTTTTTAGTAGACTTAGAGATGCAGGCCTAACAATTAAGAAAGACAAGTGTTGTATAGGAATGAAGGCAGTGGAATACTTTGTGCACACCATTTCCCAAGAGGGACTCAAACCTAAATGTGACTTAGTTGAATCAATAAATAAAGCTCCTGCTCCTTCCAATAAAGAAGAACTTAAATCATTCCTAAGACTGTCAGAGTTCTATTCTAAATTTGTCTGAAATTTTGCAACAGTTGTAGTACCCTTGCGCAACCTCCTTAAACTTAAGATTCCATTTGCATGGGGAGAAAAGTGTCAACAAGCATTTGGCAGTAGTAAATGTGCCATTGCAAATGCTCAACCCCTAGGAAAATTTGATCCTAGCAAACAAACATAACTGACCACAGATGCCAGTAACAAGGGTATAAGATCAACCCTAACTCAAAAAATTGACGGAATAAACATAGGATTTGCATCTAGAGCCCTTAAGGGAGCAGAAACCAGATATTCAGTGGTAAAAAAAGAGCCTCTGGCATGCTACTGGGTTGTAAAGCATTTATATTTTTTTAAGGGGAATCCCATTCACTTTTAGGACAGACCACAAACCCCTGATCTTTTCATTCACCACTAAAGGATCTGAGAGAACAACTCGTATCTCGTTGGGTACTGGAACTAGAGGGATATAACTTCAAAATGCAATATGTTCCTGGTTCACAAAGTTGCAAATTAACTTTCCTGCAGCCCACTGCCGACTTAATATTGACATGGGGGACCTAAAAGAAGACTCTGAGAAGTTTGTACTAGAAGTTAAAATGACCAGCATAAATCAATACTCTCACCATGTACATCCACAACAGGTGGCCCAATGATAAGAATGAGGTGGCAAACCCTTTAGCAAAATATTGGGAAGTAAGACTGGAATTAAACAATTCACGAGACTTTATCTGTTGAGAAGAGAAGATAATTCCTCTCCACGGAATAAGACAAAAAATAATCAACCTCGCTCATGAGGGCCATCTGAAGCGCAGTCTAACAAAGAACAAAGGGCATCATTATGATGCGGGTCGGTCGGACCGCCGGCAGCTATTGCAGCGGTCAGGAGACCGCCAACAAGCATGCGGGCAGTCTGACTGCCCTATTTGAATGCGACCGCTGGACTGTACCGCCAGCATCGTAATGTGGCGTTCGGACTGAAGGAATGTTGATGGTCGGACCGACAGCCAGTCGGTGATCTGACCATGCAACATCATAATCAAGCCCAAAGTAAGGTCTGACTACTGGTGGCCCAATATGATCACTATGATTGAGAATGTGGTGAAGAATTGTGTAGACTGTGCCAACAGTGACAAAATCCTGAAAACCAGAGCACCTACTTAATCAGCGGTTAAGGTCCGAAGCAGGCCATTGGTAAAGCTAGCACTAGATATTATTTGGCCACTGAACCTCAAAATCCTAAGCACGAGCTTTATATTGGTGTTAGTTGATTATAACACACATTGGATAGTAACTAAATGTGTCCACAACATCACCACAGACACATTAATCAATTTTATAAGAAGTACATTTCGCGATGAAGGTATCCAGAGATCCTTGTTACAGATAACGGGGTGCAGTTTACTTCTCACCAAATTCAAGAATTCCTTAATTGAATGTCTATCAAACATTTTAAAACAGCCCTGTACTGCCCAAGAGCAAATGGTTTAGTAGAACATGTGAATCGGCTATGAAAAGATTGCACACCAAAGAGCAGAGAAGATGCAATTCCCAATAACCAAAGTTATTCAAGAAACTATCAAGTGGGCATATAGGACCACTCCTAATAATGTCACAGGAGTATCACCTTTTACTTCATTAAAGGGGAGAAGACCATGAAATATCAGCCTCTTGGGGTACTAGAGATATCTCAGTCGGTGTGAGCAGACATGACATTATGCAAAGAATAAATCGTCACCAAGGCGAATATAAAAAAAGGTATGATCAACAGAATTGTGTCACAAACCCAATTTCCAGATAGGAGAGTGGGCGAGAGTGAAAATGCCAGAAAGGAAATATGTGGAGGGCAGTAAGTTTTCCCATCCTATGAAAATTAAACACATAAGCAAGAATGTCATCATGCTAGAAAATGGACAAATATGAGGAATGGATAGGATTGCCTGGTATGCTCCTGGTGACTGCACCATGCTACCTGTACAAGTTCCTGTAGTAACTGACAACAGAGTAAGAGTAGAGAAACAGTTGGAAGGGTACGCTCGGCACCTAGATGGCATGCAGATCGTGTGATGATAAGACTGCTTCTGTTACACAGGGTGAACCTTTTCCTCTGAACACATGTCGTTATACTGTAATACTTAATTCTATTAAGAGAATTTGACAGTTACTGTATAGAGCCTAAATCACAATGTTCCTTATATAACTTATTTAACCCTTTTTAGTTGTATATTTAGTTATGTGCTAGTACCTCAGTTATGTTGTTTTCCTTCAGCAAGGAGATATGTTGTATATTATATAAATAAGAATGGTTCCTCCTCCTCTCATGTTTTCCTCCTCCCTCTGCCCATCCCTTGGTTGCTTCCTCTCTTGGGTGATGTAGGCACTGCTGTTACTTGAAGATTCCAACTGTCATTTCAACTGTCACTATCAGCTGACTGGAATAGTGGTAGTGTTAATAAAGAGATGTGAAGACTTTTACTGGTGTTAAGGTCATTTACAACAAAACACAAATGTGAGGTGGAACAGCATGCTCGGCTAGTTTGTCAACAGTTACAGTCTCCAGGCGTATGTAGGTGGGTATTCATCTTAAGCGGGTGCAATCTCTAGGGCCGATGCAGTCGGACATCTGTCTTCAGCCATTGCATTCCATGGGGATGTTGCTGGCAAGCACTCGTCCTTTGGCAGTTGCAACCTTAAGGTCAATGCAGCTGGGCACCTATATTAGGAGTTGCAGCTTCCAGGCTTATGCAGTAGGTCCAGGGCTGGACTGGCCTTTTATTCTATAGTGAGTCAGAGCCCATGAAGGCCCTTTTTTTGGCAGAGGTGGCTCCCCAGCCTCCTACGGTTAATTGCAGCAGGTACGTGGAGCCTTTAAGGGACAGAGAATGAGAGAGAGGGAGGGGGAAGGTAGAGAGAAAGTGACAGTGACTGTAATAATCCATATTTGTAAATCGTGAACATATCACCCCCTTAAGGTTTCAAGGCGCTGGGGGCCGTCGGGGAGATTAAGTGAGCTATTGCCCAGAGTCACATGGTGCTGAGCTGAGCTGCTGCCGGTTATCAAACTGTGAGCCCCGCACTCTGGAGTCAGCTGCTCTGGCTGCTGCGCCACACAGAAAGTGATTAGAGAGGGAGAAGAGAGAGAGGAACGAAGGAAGAGAGACCAAGGGTGATGGATAGAAAGAGAGAGATTGCGTGAGGAAATAAATAGAGCAGACTGGTTTGAGCATTTCTGGCAGGGCTGCTTTGGGTCTCTAGTCCAGCCCTGACGAGCTCCTTATCAATTGGCACCCCTGGAAGCAGCAGTGGGCCTATGGAGTTCATGTCAGAAATGCTGGGCAGCACAATGATGATTTGATGCACAACTTTATTTGCAGCTCACAGCAGGAACTGCACACAGTGACTTGGCTATCCTTCACTTTTTGGTTCAGTACCGGTTTTGCTCCCTGTTAATAGTCAGGTACGTCTATGTGTTGAACATGCCGGGAACATGCTAGCCTTCTAGCCAGGACAGTATTTCCTCCTGCAGTGCCAGGCAGTCTCCTTCCTTCTCTGAGCAGGCAGGCAGGCTTCTTGACAATTAGGCAGGTCCTCTTTTGTCCTCATTTTTCAGATATGGTATATGGATCTACTCGCTAAGGCTTTAAAACAGCTTTGGATTGGTTTTATTTCAAATGTAATCTTCTGGCTGTTCCTCAGATGCAGCCTTTGTGCAAGGTGATGGCTCTCACAGCAGATAGCAATTGTACTCACTCCAAAAGAGGAGTGTTCAAAACAAGGGCACAATGGAGTGTGACAGGTGGCTTTCATCAGCCTTCCTGAAGCTGTAATCAGGGACACAAAAGGGAAGGCCCTGCCTAGAACGTTCCTCACCTTGAATGACAGAAACTGCATCCCTACCCCGCATCCCTACCATCTACCAAATGGCAGTGCACAGGAAAACTTACTCAGCAGTCCCTTACTAACACGGCCTTCAATGAATTTTTAACAGCAGCCCTGTCTCCATCCTCCCTCACTTTATTGTTTGGATCGCCATCCTCCACCCACAGGAATGCAGGCAATACAATTCAACTGTTTAGGGAAGCTATTTCCACCCCTGCATTGTGCCATGCTAAACCACGGGCCATCCAGGATGGGCCCCTCTGGTCCTGGTCCTAGTACCCAGATACTCACTGTACACAAATTCCAATTACACTCGTGTAGCACCCTTTTACCCACATACATGTATCAACATGAACATGGAATGTCAGCGCAAGGTCTTGTGACAAGGAAAAAGGTCTTGTCATACTGAAGATTCACAAAAACTCGGTATGCTGCCACCACCACTATATGTGATTTACCCAGTGCATGGACAATAGTCCTATGCCCGTAATGTGTTTTACCAAAATATTAGTGAAAAAATATTGTGATACATTAATTTCATTGCATTCATATCATGACAAAAATTTCATGGTTTTAAATATAACAGGTAAGTATACATTCTGTAGTGTTTTTTATATTATAACAATATTGTATATAATATTGTATGTAATATAATTATTTTCTAATCTTGTGTATTTTATTTATAAATGTTTATTATAGTTTTTAAGAAATTACAATTGTAAAATGTTTCAGGAGCGGGATGTTAGGTTTATAGGAGAATAAGGTGGGGCAGTATTTTAAAGTTTCAACTTTTAACATTTTTTAAATATTTGTACTTTATGGTATATATTTAATAAAAAATTGTTAAAGTTATTTGTTTTAGCATAAATATCAATTTAAATGACGTATATTTATCTTACTACTTGTTTTTATTTATTTTAATTTTAGACATTCGAGTTTTTTTAAATGTTTATTACGTTTTTGAGTGGGAAGTAGATCTATATGGAAATAGGGTGGAGGATGATTTATATTTTAATAATTTTTTAATGCATTGTTAATGATTTCTTAAGTACGATAAGATTTCTATGGAATTCTTTAAAAATTATTATTATAAAATACGTAGATTTAGGGGTCGATTCCGATTCGGGCCGGAAAAAGCACCGACCGACTCGGATCCGGAAAAAATACCGACCGACACGCACCCGTGTCGCCCGACACGCCAAGTACGATGCAAGGCGCGAAAAATCCGACCGACACGTAACGAAACCAAGCCGACCGACCGAGCCGCACGGAAAACAGCAATCCGGCCGGAAAAACACGCGAATCCAACCGACCGACACGCACCCGGAACAAATCCGACCGAAACGTACACGCTAACTCCAAACCGCTAAGTACGATGCAAGGCGCGAAAACCACGAGCGAGTCGGACGGAGGACAAGCCGTACGACCGACACGCATACAAAACCGAGCCGAAGCAACACAATACACCGCGACCGACGCGTACGCAGCATAGAAAACTGCACAAACACAGCGTGAACGAAACGGAAAACACCGTACGAGACCAATGCAGGGTCCGACTCGGTCACAAGAACGTTTCCAACATACACAAACAGCACAAAGGAAAAATCACCCAAAAAAGGCCAAACAAGCAATTACCAAGCCAATAAATACTGGGGGGTGGGGACAGAGAACAAGGACACACCCACAACTCCACCTATATAAAGGACACAAATCACTACCATGAGCCTTTGCAAATGCCATTCCACTGCCAGCACCCAAGAGAAAGCAACCACACACCCACAGCTCATCCCTCACACAAGCCACACACCATCAGCCCACCAACAAATACCTACCTCACATACACCCAGCAAAACACACACTCACACACCCTCACCTGCACACCAACACACACATCAACCACCATCACCACCCATCACCATGCCCCCCAAGAAGAATCCCAAGTTCCTAGATAGTGAATTGGAAGTCATGGTAGACGAGATCCTCAGGGTGGAGCCACAGCTGTTTGGCACTCTGGTCCAACAGACCCCCATGTCGCAGAAAACCAAGATGTGGGAGAGGATCATCAACAGGGTGAACGCCCAATCACCATGTCGGCGCACAAAGACGGACATCCAGAACAGGTGGTATGACGTGCGCAGGAGGGTACGGGACATGCTGAAGAAAGACTACATCAACAGCCAACACACCGGCAGTGGCCCTCCTGCCAAGCCAATATACCTCAGGCCCTGGGAGGAGAAGGTGCGGGCCATCCTTCCGCCAGTGAGCGTATATGGACTAGAGGACATCCCAGAGCCTGGTGAGTACACAACAAATGTACACAATATACTGCCACAAAACACACACATCACTGTCAAGGGAGAGTCAAACCATGCACTCATAGCAATTACACAGCAACCAGAACAGAATCATCCCAAAATGTGTATGTCAGTCAGATAAAGACAACACATGACATCAAAAAAGTCACATCCAACTGTGCCAACACATGTACAAACACAACTACAACTACAGCTAGGCAGTGGCACAAATAGAACTAACAAACACATCCACACATGTAGCCACCACAACAACACCAACACACAGTGAAGACCACTCAAAGGAAGGAATTCTGTGTATGCTGGCCAAGTCAGTGTAGCCAATAGCATCATGGGAGTCGCAGTCACACATATTGCCCCCCCACAACTGTCCCATCAACACCACCATGAACCATGCGCACATCACAGGGAGTGGAGAAGGACTCACAAGATGGCTGACACTGGCTACTGCTGTGGGGAGCACAAGGCCCTGCTGGCACCTGTGCACCAACAAACAGCAGGACACCACTGACTGACATCCTGAGAGACAACTTACACTCCCTGCAATGCAAGCACGTTCCATGGTGGGATATCTGGCTAGCTGGGTGGGAGGGGGGACTTGCAGCACTGACCATAGTCACAAGCACCTCCCCTCACACCCCCCCCAACACAAACTCCACAGAACCCACCTGGTAGAATGCAATGCCCCCCATCCTAACACAAGATCCCACAAAGAACCACCACCCTGGGTTATGTTGTGTGAAGCACAGGGACACTCTTGGGACTCTTAGCCAAACAACTGCCAGGACAACACTCCCAGCCATCCTGTCAGCACAGCCAGCCCACCCCACAGGGAAGCAGAATCAAAAGGAAGGAAGCATGGGCATGCTGGGAAGGGGGTGGAGGCAATAGCATGATGGGAGTCGTGAGTCACTGATATTGGTCACCCCACAACTGGCACATCAACACCACCCTGAACCATGCTCACATCACAGGAAGTGGAGAAGGACTCACAAGATGGCTGACACTGGCTACTGCTGTGGGGAGCACAAGGCCCTGCTGGCAACTGTGCACCAACAAACAGCAGGACACCACTGACTGACATCCTGAGAGACAACTTACACTCCCTGCAATGCAAGCACGTTCCATGGTGGGATATCTGGCTAGCTGGGTGGGAAGGGGGACTTGCAGCACTGACCATAGTCACAAGCACCTCCCCTCACCCCCCCAACACAAACTCCACAGAACCCACCTGGTAGAATGCAATGCCCCCCATCCTAACACAAGATCCCACAAAGAACCACCACCCTGGGTTATGTTGTGTGAAGCACTGGGACACTCTTGGGACTCTTAGCCAAACAACTGCCAGGACAACACTCCCAGCCATCCTGTCAGCACAGCCAGCCCACCCCACAGGGAAGCAGAGTCAAAAGGAAGGAAGCATGGGCATGCTGGGAAGGGGGTGGAGGCAATAGCATGATGGGAGTCGTAGTCACAGACATTGCTCAGCCTCACAACTGGCCCATCAACACCACCCTGAACCATGCTCACATCACAGGGAGTGGAGAAGGACTCACAAGATGGCTGACACTGGCTACTGCTGTGGGGAGCACAAGGCCCTGCTGGCAACTGTGCACCAACAAACAGCAGGACACCACTGACTGACATCCTGAGAGACAACTTACACTCCCTGCAATGCAAGCACGTTCCATGGTGGGATAACTGGCTGGCTGGGTGGGAAGGGGGACTTGCAGCACTGACTATAGTCACCAGCACCTCCCCTCACACCCCCAACACAAACTCCACAGTACCCACCTGGTAGAATGCAATGCCCTCCATCCTAACACAAGAACCCACAAAGCACCACCACCCTGGGTTATGTTGTGTGAAGCACAGGGACACTCTTGGGACTCTTAGCCAAACAACTGCCAGGACAACACTCCCAGCCATCCTGTCAGCACAGCCAGCCCACCCCACAGGGAAGCAGAGTCAAAGGAAGGAAGCATGGGCATGCTGGGAAGGGTGGTGGAGGCAATAGCATGATGGGAGTTGTAGTCACAGCCCTACATCCCCCACCACATGGCCCAGCAAGCTCACACTCACGCATGCACATCCTACAGAGAGTGGAAAGGCCCATCAAAGATGTCTGACACTGTTGCTGTGTTGTGGGGAGCACAAGGGCATGCTGGGTACTGCACACCAACCAACAGCAGGACACCACTGTCAGCCATCTTGCCATTGCCCTCACACCCACACCCACACCCACTCCACACAAAAGCAAGTAAGTATGGGAATGCTGGCAAGTGGGGTGGAGGCAATGGCATGATGGGAGTCACAGACATAGCTCACCGCCACAACTGTCCCATCAACACCACCATGAACCATGCGCACATCACAGGGAGTGGAGAAGGACTCACAAGATGGCTGACACTGGCTACTGCTGTGAGGAGCACAAGGCCCTGCTGGCAACTGTGCACCAACAAACAGCAGGACACCACTGACTGACATCCTGAGAGACAACTTACACTCCCTGCAATGCAAGCACGTTCCATGGTGGGATAACTGGCTGGCTGGGTGGGAAGGGGGACTTGCAGCACTGACTATAGTCACCAGCACCTCCCCTCACACCCCCCCAACACAAACTCCACAGTACCCACCTGGTAGAATGCAATGCCCTCCATCCTAACACAAGATCCCACAAAGAACCACCACCCTGGGTTATGTTGTGTGAAGCACAGGGACACTCTTGGGACTCTTAGCCAAACAACTGCCAGGACACCACTCCCAGCCATCCTGTCAGCACAGCCAGCCCACCCCACAGGGAAGCAGAGTCAAAAGGAAGGAAGCATGGGCATGCTGGGAAGGGTGGTGGAGGCAATAGCATGATGGGAGTTGTAGTCACAGCCCTACATCCCCCACCACATGGCCCAGCAAGCTCACACTCACGCATGCACATCCTACAGAGAGTGGAAAGGCCCATCAAAGATGTCTGACACTGTTGCTGTGTCGTGGGGAGCACAAGGGCTTGCTGGGTACTGCACACCAACCAACAGCAGGACACCACTGTCAGCCATCTTGCCATTGCCCTCACACCCACACCCACTGAACTCCACACAAAAGCAAGTAAGTATGGGAATGCTGGCAAGTGGGGTGGAGGCAATGGCATGATGGGAGTCGTAGTCACAGACATAGCTCACCGCCACAACTGTCCCATCAACACCACCATGAACCATGCGCACATCACAGGGAGTGGAGAAGGACTCACAAGATGGCTGACACTGGCTACTGCTGTGAGGAGCACAAGGCCCTGCTGGCAACTGTGCACCAACAAACAGCAGGACACCACTGACTGACATCCTGAGAGACAACTTACACTCCCTGCAATGCAAGCACGTTCCATGGTGGGATAACTGGCTGGCTGGGTGGGAAGGGGGACTTGCAGCACTGACTATAGTCACCAGCACCTCCCCTCACACCCCCCAACACAAACTCCACAGTACCCACCTGGTAGAATGCAATGCCCTCCATCCTAACACAAGATCCCACAAAGCACCACCACCCTGGGTTATGTTGTGTGAAGCACAGGGACACTCTTGGGACTCTTAGCCAAACAACTGCCAGGACAACACTCCCAGCCATCCTGTCAGCACAGCCAGCCCACCCCACAGGGAAGCAGAGTCAAAAGGAAGGAAGCATGGGCATGCTGGGAAGGGTGGTGGAGGCAATAGCATGATGGGAGTTGTAGTCACAGCCCTACATCCCCCACCACATGGCCCAGCAAGCTCACACTCACGCATGCACATCCTACAGAGAGTGGAAAGGCCCATCAAAGATGTCTGACACTGTTGCTGTGTCGTGGGGAGCACAAGGGCTTGCTGGGTACTGCACACCAACCAACAGCAGGACACCACTGTCAGCCATCTTGCCATTGCCCTCACACCCACACCCACTGAACTCCACACAAAAGCAAGTAAGTATGGGAATGCTGGCAAGTGGGGTGGAGGCAATGGCATGATGGGAGTCACAGACATAGCTCACCGCCACAACTGTCCCATCAACACCACCATGAACCATGCGCACATCACAGGGAGTGGAGAAGGACTCACAAGATGGCTGACACTGGCTACTGCTGTGAGGAGCACAAGGCCCTGCTGGCAACTGTGCACCAACAAACAGCAGGACACCACTGACTGACATCCTGAGAGACAACTTACACTCCCTGCAATGCAAGCACGTTCCATGGTGGGATAACTGGCTGGCTGGGTGGGAAGGGGGACTTGCAGCACTGACTATAGTCACCAGCACCTCCCCTCACACCCCCCAACACAAACTCCACAGTACCCACCTGGTAGAATGCAATGCCCTCCATCCTAACACAAGATCCCACAAAGCACCACCACCCTGGGTTATGTTGTGTGAAGCACAGGGACACTCTTGGGACTCTTAGCCAAACAACTGCCAGGACAACACTCCCAGCCATCCTGTCAGCACAGCCAGCCCACCCCACAGGGAAGCAGAGTCAAAGGAAGGAAGCATGGGCATGCTGGGAAGGGTGGTGGAGGCAATAGCATGATGGGAGTTGTAGTCACAGCCCTACATCCCCCACCACATGGCCCAGCAAGCTCACACTCAAGCATGCACATCCTACAGAGAGTGGAAAGGCCCATCAAAGATGTCTGACACTGTTGCTGTGTCGTGGGGAGCACAAGGGCATGCTGGGTACTGCACACCAACCAACAGCAGGACACCACTGTCAGCCATCTTGCCATTGCCCTCACACCCACACCCACTGAACTCCACACAAAAGCAAGTAAGTATGGGAATGCTGGCAAGTGGGGTGGAGGCAATGGCATGATGGGAGTCGTAGTCACAGACATAGCTCACCGCCACAACTGTCCCATCAACACCACCATGAACCATGCGCACATCACAGGGAGTGGAGAAGGACTCACAAGATGGCTGACACTGGCTACTGCTGTGAGGAGCACAAGGCCCTGCTGGCAACTGTGCACCAACAAACAGCAGGACACCACTGACTGACATCCTGAGAGACAACTTACACTCCCTGCAATGCAAGCACGTTCCATGGTGGGATAACTGGCTGGCTGGGTGGGAAGGGGGACTTGCAGCACTGACTATAGTCACCAGCACCTCCCCTCACACCCCCCAACACAAACTCCACAGTACCCACCTGGTAGAATGCAATGCCCTCCATCCTAACACAAGATCCCACAAAGCACCACCACCCTGGGTTATGTTGTGTGAAGCACAGGGACACTCTTGGGACTCTTAGCCAAACAACTGCCAGGACAACACTCCCAGCCATCCTGTCAGCACAGCCAGCCCACCCCACAGGGAAGCAGAGTCAAAGGAAGGAAGCATGGGCATGCTGGGAAGGGTGGTGGAGGCAATAGCATGATGGGAGTTGTAGTCACAGCCCTACATCCCCCACCACATGGCCCAGCAAGCTCACACTCACGCATGCACATCCTACAGAGAGTGGAAAGGCCCATCAAAGATGTCTGACACTGTTGCTGTGTCGTGGGGAGCACAAGGGCTTGCTGGGTACTGCACACCAACCAACAGCAGGACACCACTGTCAGCCATCTTGCCATTGCCCTCACACCCACACCGACTGAACTCCACACAAAAGCAAGTAAGTATGGGAATGCTGGCAAGTGGGGTGGAGGCAATGGCATGATGGGAGTCGTAGTCACAGACATAGCTCACCGCCACAACTGTCCCATCAACACCACCATGAACCATGCGCACATCACAGGGAGTGGAGAAGGACTCACAAGATGGCTGACACTGGCTACTGCTGTGAGGAGCACAAGGCCCTGCTGGCAACTGTGCACCAACAAACAGCAGGACACCACTGACTGACATCCTGAGAGACAACTTACACTCCCTGCAATGCAAGCACGTTCCATGGTGGGATAACTGGCTGGCTGGGTGGGAAGGGGGACTTGCAGCACTGACTATAGTCACCAGCACCTCCCCTCACACCCCCAACACAAACTCCACAGTACCCACCTGGTAGAATGCAATGCCCTCCATCCTAACACAAGATCCCACAAAGCACCACCACCCTGGGTTATGTTGTGTGAAGCACAGGGACACTCTTGGGACTCTTAGCCAAACAACTGCCAGGACAACACTCCCAGCCATCCTGTCAGCACAGCCAGCCCACCCCACAGGGAAGCAGAGTCAAAAGGAAGGAAGCATGGGCATGCTGGGAAGGGTGGTGGAGGCAATAGCATGATGGGAGTTGTAGTCACAGCCCTACATCCCCCACCACATGGCCCAGCAAGCTCACACTCAAGCATGCACATCCTACAGAGAGTGGAAAGGCCCATCAAAGATGTCTGACACTGTTGCTGTGTCGTGGGGAGCACAAGGGCTTGCTGGGTACTGCACACCAACCAACAGCAGGACACCACTGTCAGCCATCTTGCCATTGCCCTCACACCCACACCCACTGAACTCCACACAAAAGCAAGTAAGTATGGGAATGCTGGCAAGTGGGGTGGAGGCAATGGCATGATGGGAGTCGTAGTCACAGACATAGCTCACCGCCACAACTGTCCCATCAACACCACCATGAACCATGCGCACATCACAGGGAGTGGAGAAGGACTCACAAGATGGCTGACACTGGCTACTGCTGTGAGGAGCACAAGGCCCTGCTGGCAACTGTGCACCAACAAACAGCAGGACACCACTGACTGACATCCTGAGAGACAACTTACACTCCCTGCAATGCAAGCACGTTCCATGGTGGGATAACTGGCTGGCTGGGTGGGAAGGGGGACTTGCAGCACTGACTATAGTCACCAGCACCTCCCCTCACACCCCCCAACACAAACTCCACAGTACCCACCTGGTAGAATGCAATGCCCTCCATCCTAACACAAGATCCCACAAAGCACCACCACCCTGGGTTATGTTGTGTGAAGCACAGGGACACTCTTGGGACTCTTAGCCAAACAACTGCCAGGACAACACTCCCAGCCATCCTGTCAGCACAGCCAGCCCACCCCACAGGGTAGCAGAGTCAAAAGGAAGGAAGCATGGGCATGCTGGGAAGGGTGGTGGAGGCAATAGCATGATGGGAGTTGTAGTCACAGCCCTACATCCCCCACCACATGGCCCAGCAAGCTCACACTCACGCATGCACATCCTACAGAGAGTGGAAAGGCCCATCAAAGATGTCTGACACTGTTGCTGTGTCGTGGGGAGCACAAGGGCTTGCTGGGTACTGCACACCAACCAACAGCAGGACACCACTGTCAGCCATCTTGCCATTGCCCTCACACCCACACCGACTGAACTCCACACAAAAGCAAGTAAGTATGGGAATGCTGGCAAGTGGGGTGGAGGCAATGGCATGATGGGAGTCGTAGTCACAAACATAGCTCACCGCCACAACTGTCCCATCAACACCACCATGAACCATGCGCACATCACAGGGAGTGGAGAAGGACTCACAAGATGGCTGACACTGGCTACTGCTGTGAGGAGCACAAGGCCCTGCTGGCAACTGTGCACCAACAAACAGCAGGACACCACTGACTGACATCCTGAGAGACAACTTACACTCCCTGCAATGCAAGCACGTTCCATGGTGGGATAACTGGCTGGCTGGGTGGGAAGGGGACTTGCAGCACTGACTATAGTCACCAGCACCTCCCCTCACACCCCCCAACACAAACTCCACAGTACCCACCTGGTAGAATGCAATGCCCTCCATCCTAACACAAGATCCCACAAAGCACCACCACCCTGGGTTATGTTGTGTGAAGCACAGGGACACTCTTGGGACTCTTAGCCAAACAACTGCCAGGACAACACTCCCAGCCATCCTGTCAGCACAGCCAGCCCACCCCACAGGGAAGCAGAGTCAAAAGGAAGGAAGCATGGGCATGCTGGGAAGGGTGGTGGAGGCAATAGCATGATGGGAGTTGTAGTCACAGCCCTACATCCCCCACCACATGGCCCAGCAAGCTCACACTCACGCATGCACATCCTACAGAGAGTGGAAAGGCCCATCAAAGATGTCTGACACTGTTGCTGTGTCGTGGGGAGCACAAGGGCTTGCTGGGTACTGCACACCAACCAACAGCAGGACACCACTGTCAGCCATCTTGCCATTGCCCTCACACCCACACCCACTGAACTCCACACAAAAGCAAGTAAGTATGGGAATGCTGGCAAGTGGGGTGGAGGCAATGGCATGATGGGAGTCGTAGTCACAGACATAGCTCACCGCCACAACTGTCCCATCAACACCACCATGAACCATGCGCACATCACAGGGAGTGGAGAAGGACTCACAAGATGGCTGACACTGGCTACTGCTGTGAGGAGCACAAGGCCCTGCTGGCAACTGTGCACCAACAAACAGCAGGACACCACTGACTGACATCCTGAGAGACAACTTACACTCCCTGCAATGCAAGCACGTTCCATGGTGGGATAACTGGCTGGCTGGGTGGGAAGGGGGACTTGCAGCACTGACTATAGTCACCAGCACCTCCCCTCACACCCCCCAACACAAACTCCACAGTACCCACCTGGTAGAATGCAATGCCCTCCATCCTAACACAAGATCCCACAAAGCACCACCACCCTGGGTTATGTTGTGTGAAGCACAGGGACACTCTTGGGACTCTTAGCCAAACAACTGCCAGGACAACACTCCCAGCCATCCTGTCAGCACAGCCAGCCCACCCCACAGGGAAGCAGAGTCAAAGGAAGGCAGCATGGGCATGCTGGGAAGGGGGGTGGAGGCAATAGTATGATGGGAGTCGTAGTCACAGACATTGCTCAGCCTCACAACTGGCCCATCAACACCACCCTGAACCATGCTCACATCACAGGGAGTGGAGAAGGACTCACAAGATGGCTGACACTGGCTACTGCTGTGGGGAGCACAAGGCCCTGCTGGCAACTGTGCACCAACAAACAGCAGGACACCACTGACTGACATCCTGAGAGACAACTTACACTCCCTGCAACGCAAGCACGTTCCATGGTGGGATAACTGACTGGCTGGCTGGGTGGGAAGGAGGTCTGGCTGTCAACCAAACACAAGCAATGCAGACCATGTTCACACCCCAGAAAATACATAGAAATGCCCAAATAATGCAGGACAATGTGCCACACCAATATCAACTCCTGACTGTGACGACTTAGGACAATGCAATGTACAGGCCCGCACCCAGAGGCACAGTCACAACTGTCATGTGTGTCAACCACTGATGCCTGCAGAAACATGACATACATTGTTTGTGTCTCCCAAAAACAGGTGATGATGGGGACACAGCAGCAGACGCTCAGGAGTCCCAGTCCCAGGCTCAAGAGGATGCCGAGCTCACTGGCGTCGTACAGCCTCTGTCCTCCTCGGACGATGAAGAACAACCTGGCACATCCGGTGCAAGTCAACATGCAGCACCAGCAGGACCACCAGCTGCAGCACCAGCAGGACCACCAGCTGCACCCCCTGCACCCACCCCTACAACGACTGTCACCACGAATACCATCCCTGTCGACATGGACAGAATAAGGAGCAACACCAGCACAGTGACCCTGGACCAACCTGGGGCCATGGACACCACCACCACCACCAACCCCCAAGGTGGACCAGGGTTATCTGTGCGTGCCACTGCACACACTGCACATGTCAGCAGGGGTGGTGGGAGGGGTGGGAGACAGAGGTCGCTGCTTGCAGACGTTGCTGGTGTGCATGACGACCCACAACTGGTACGCATAGCTGATGCGTACCAGTCCAGCACCGGAGAGCTCAGCCAGGTAGTGGGGCTCCTCAGAGACATTAAACAGCAGCAGGCTGCCCATCATGCCCGCTTGGACTCCCACATGTCCCACGTGGAGTCACACATGTCCCGTGTGGACTCACACATGTCCCGCGTGGAGTCCAAGTGGGATGCACTGCATGAGATGACGGCGGTGCACAGGGACATTTTACAATGCCTCCGCCAGATGAACAGCAACCAGTCCACACCTCCCTGTGTGCCAACAACATCTGGTGCCGAACAAACTGCAACTGCCACAGGGAGGGAGGAGGACTCTGGCGGAGAGTCCCCTGCACCGCAGCAGCCTGCACTTGAGGGCCCCCCCAAGAAGAGGGGTCGTCCGAGGAGGGAAAAGTGAGAGGCCGATGGCCAAGCGCAACTCCCAGGAAGCCTGAACCTGTTCTGGATGTTCGCCTTTGTGCACAGACTGTTCACCCTGTTGACGGCAACACTACTCCCACACACTGCATGGGGAGTACAAGTTGGACCAATGTGTCAGACAACTGTGGCCCCGATACTGGGGATCCTGTCTACCCGGACTTTCAATTCACCTAGGAACTTGGGATTGCAAGATTCATGTACAGCACAACCCATCCTATGCACTATTAACACAAATGTATCACAATAAACACACTAATACACCATACTTGCCTCTGTCGTGATTCCAACGTGGGTGCTGTTATGGGGATGATGAACTGCAAAATTACACTGTGTATGCGAACTGCAACAGCAAGGACAACACAGGTATGTGAGTACAGGCAACGTGACACACATGAGGGAGACACACCACCAGGGCTACACGACACACACACACCTAGGCCATCTGACTCATTGCCTACACTGATGTTGCCAGGGAAGACGGTGCAATGCACAGACACCACACCCATTCCCAGTTGTAGTCAAGTAGCCCACAGGTGCAGTAAGCAAATGGCAGTCAAATGTGTGACCACAGACAACGCACATCACTAAGTGAAGCACAGGTTTATTACACAGTAGCAACATGCCGTAACCACTACAGATGCAAGGTAACCCCACCTGGTAGCGGGCACACAGTCAACAACTGTAGATGGAAGGAAGTCCATGGGTGTGGCGCACATCACCTGTAGGGACAAAACAGCTACCAGCCTGGATGTGCAATCACGTCGTCGGTGGACACAGTTGACCAAACGAATCTGAAAGTACCCTGTGAAGGACAGAAATGACACACAGTCAAAAGCAATGGAGTACAGGACAGAACAGCAAAACTCATGCACAATACATGTTACAAGATACCCTCCCAGAACCAAGTTAGCATGTCAACACTGTTGGGGAGTACAGCCCACCTGTAAGCACACATCGCAACACACATCCAGTCAAGTAGCCCAAGGTGTCTACTCCCAAGGTGTGTGTTGTGTGTGCATGTCTGTGTGTTCACTTCCATTTATCTGCGCATGCGTAGTGTGCAGTGTGTCAGACATTCAGGAGTCTTGTTGAGTGGCCATGTGTGATGTGTTTCTGCACCTTGGTTCCCACCCACCACCCTGGAATGGTCATGGGTGCATGTGCAATGTCACCAGTGCATGTGTACTTCACTGCTGCACATTGTTGGAGGTCGAGGGTGTGGTCTTGAGTGTGTGCAGATGGGAGTCGTTGCCCAGCTAGTCCCCTGCCTCCATGTTGGCCTTGGCTTACTGGCCATGCTGATTGATTTGTGCTTGTGTAGGTGTGATGGTAGTTTGTTGCTCAGGACACCTGACTGTGGTTCACAGTGTGAACGACATTTAGCTTTGTCATCACAGTGGGATTTTTATTCAGCCCAGGGTCACCACATTGTGGGGGCCCTGGGGGTGGTGCTGTGGTGTGTCTGTGTCTTGCTGTGTCAGTTGTTGTTCCTACGTGCCTGTGTGACATGTGTGTTTTGTGCTCCCTCTCATCTGACAATGCCTGCTTGCCCACATAGGGGATTTGGATCCATGAGTTACCTTAGTGTGGCAGTGTATGCACATCTGTATGATTGGTATTCAGCTCTCCTCATGTGTTGTGTGGTTGCCTGGGGACACTGGCACCCCCACCCCTCACCTGCTGTGTATGATGACAGTGTTGGTCTGCCTGTTTGTGTTTGTGCATCTGCACCACTGCATTGGCATATCTTGGGTGTGCCATTGGCTGTATGTTGTTTGGTGTGTTTCCCCTGCTGTCCCTGGGACTCCTAGGTCATCGGTCAGCACAGTGATCATGGTTTGTGTGTCCCATTGCTGCCATGGTATGGTATCTGTTCACCTCACATCTGCTGTCTCCACAGGATATCTGCATTTGTGTGCCCATTGGTGCAAATATGTGGTTCTGCATTCTGATGGTCACTTCTGTCATTGTGTCATTGATGAATGTTGACGGTGTCAGCCCCCATGGGTGTTGTTTGTCTGCACATGGCCAAAGGAATGTCTCATTTGCACTGCAGTATTTGGCTCACCCAATTTATGTTGCAATGGGACACATACACTACTTTGCCACAGATGAGTTTTTGGTTCTGTGACCAGGAATGATCCATGCAGTTTGGCAGTTGCAGCTCTTTCTTTGTCAACACTTACCTTTTGGTCACTGTGATGATGGGGGTGTAGACCCCATTGCCACAATGGTCAAAATGTGCTTCAGCTATGGACCCCACACTTGCCTTTTGGTCACTGTGATGATGGGGGTTTAGACCCCATTGCCACAATGGTCAAAATGTGCTTCAGCTATGGACCCCACACTTGCCTTTTGGTCACTGTGATGATGGGGGTTTAGACCCCATTGCCACAATGGTCAAAATGTGCTTCGGCTATGGACCCCACACTTATCTTTTGGTCACTGTGATGATGGGGGTTTAGGCCCCATTGCCACAATGGTCATGGGCTGCTTGCATTGTGGGTGCCACACACATATATGTGTGGCACATGTGCTAGGGGGTCACATTGTATGTTCAAAGTCATGTTCGGTGTTGTAGGCATTTGACATAGCCTACACACGCTTGTCATGGTGGTGGGGGATGTCTTTATCTTGCATTCCCTAGGTTGTGGTGTGCTTGTTGTGTCATGCATTGTCCATCCTATGAGTGGGGGTGGTAGTAGTGGTAGGCATCCTGCCCCCCTGGCTAAGGGTGGTAGTAGTGGTAGGCATCCTGCCCCCCTGGCTAAGGGTGGTAGTAGTGGTAGGCATCCTGCCCCCTGGCTAAGGGTGGTAGTAGTGGTAGGCATCCTGCCCCCCTGGCTAAGGGTGGTAGTAGTGGTAGGCATCCAGCCCCCCTGGCTAAGGGTGGTAGTAGTGGTAGGCATCAAGCCCCCTGGCTAAGGGTGGTAGTAGTGGTAGGCATCCTGCCCCCCTGGCTAAGGGTGGTAGTAGTGGTAGGCATCAAGACCCCCTGGCTAAGGGTGGTAGTAGTGGTAGGCATCCAGCCCCCCTGGCTAAGGGTGGTAGTAGTGGTAGGCATCCAGCCCCCTGGGTGAGGGTGGTAGTAGTGGTAGGCATCCTGCTCCCCCTGGGTGAGGGTGGTAGTAGTGGTAGGCATCCTGCCCCCCTGGCTGAGGGTGGTAGTAGTGGTAGGCATCCAGCCCCCCTGGCTAAGGGTGGTGGTAGTGGTAGGCATTCTGCCCCCCTGGGTGAGGGTGGTAGTAGTGGTAGGTATCCTGCCCCCTGGCTAAGGGTGGTAGTAGTGGTAGGCATCCTGCCCCCCTGGGTGAGGGTGGTTGTAGTGGTAGGCATCCTGCCCCCCTGGGTGAGGGTGGTACTAGTGGTAGGCATCCTGCCCCCCTGGGTGAGGGTGGTAGTAGTGGTAGGCATCCTGCCCCCTGGCTAAGGGTGGTAGTAGTGGTAGGCATCCAGCCCCCTGGCTGAGGGTGGTGGTAGAGGTAGGCATTCTGCCCCCTGGGTGAGGGTGGTAGTAGTGGTAGGCATCCTGCCCCCCTGGGTGAGGGTGGTAGTAGTGGTAGACATCCTGCCCCCTGGCTAAGGGTGGTAGTAGTGGTAGGCATCCTGCCCCCCCTGGGTGAGGGTGGTAGTAGTGGTAGGCATCCTGCCCCCTGGGTGAGGGTGGTACTAGTGGTAGGCATCCTGCCCCCTGGGTGAGGGTGGTAGTAGTGGTAGGCATCCTGCCCCCCTGGGTGAGGGTGGTACTAGTGGTAGGCATCCTGCCCCCTGGGTGAAGGTGGTAGTAGTGGTAGGCATCCTGCCCCCCTGGGTGAGGGTGGTACTAGTGGTAGGCATTCTGCCCCCCTGGGTGAGGGTGGTAGTAGTGGTAGGCATCCTGCCCCCTGGCTAAGGGTGGTAGTAGTGGTAGGCATCCTGCCCTCCCTGGGTGAGGGTGGTAGTAGTGGTAGGCATCCTGCCCCCTGGGTGAGGGTGGTACTAGTGGTAGGCATCCTGCCCCCCTGGGTGAGGGTGGTAGTAGTGGTAGGCATCCTGCCCCCCTGGCTAAGGGTGGTAGTAGTGGTAGGCATCCAGCCCCCCTGGCTGAGGGTGGTGGTAGTGGTAGGCATTCTGCCCCCCTGGGTGAGGGGTGGTAGTAGTGGTAGGCATCCTGCCCCCTGGGTGAGGGTGGTAGTAGTGGTAGGCATCCTGCCCCCTGGCTAAGGGTGGTAGTAGTGGTAGGATCCTGCCCCCTGGGTGAGGGTGGTACTAGTGGTAGGCATCCTGCCCCCCTGGGTGAGGGTGGTAGTAGTGGTAGGCATCCTGCCCCCCTGGGTGAGGGTGGTACTAGTGGTAGGCATCCTGCCCCCCTGGGTGAGGGTGGTAGTAGTGGTAGGCATCCTGCCCCCCTGGGTGAGGGTGGTAGTAGTGGTAGGCATCCTGCCCCCCTGGGTGAGGGTGGTAGTAGTGGTAGGCATCCAGCCCCCTGGGTAAGGGTGGTAGTGGTGGTAGGCATCCTGCCCCCCGGGTAGGGGTGGTGGTGCGCATTCAGGCCCCTGTGTGCATATGTGGCATTGGTGATGGGCATCCCGCCCCTATGGTGCTGCTGTTGCTGGTGTAAGTATATTCAGCATCCCCGTGTGTGTGTGTGATGTGTCGTGTACGTGTTGTATGTGTTTTGTGGTTGGTGTCTGGCTTACCTTCTGCGCCGTACGCGTCCGTGCCTGTTCCGGTAGTAGATGTAGAATATTGGTATGATCGGGACGAAGGGATTCATGGTTGGTTCGTGTCGTTCATCCTTCTCGTTGCTTCGCGTCGTCCTCGTCACTTCGCCTCGTCCTCGTCGGTGCCGTGTTCGTCTCGTAGCCGTGGATCGTGTTGTGGCGCGAATCGGAGCTTATGTGCGCCTCTCCCGGATGCTTTGACGTGCCGTGCGTAGCGACGGGTTCGGCGCGTACGGGAAGCGCATCGTACTTGTCCGGCCGGACGGGGCTGCATTTTTCCTTCCGTGCGACTCGATTCGGCGTTTCCGGATTCGCCTCGGTCGGAGAACAGGACCTGGTTTGGGTGAGTACGGCTCGGCCGGATTTTTTGCTGTTGTGCGCATCGTACTTGCTCTCTCGGTGTGCTGTATGGATCGGTCGGGAAACAGGCTTTCGCATGGCTTTTTTCCCGACCGAATGGTGTTGGGTACGCCTCCGACCGAGATCGGAATCGGCCCCTTAGTGTCATATTTTAGTTGCATAAATGTGTTTATATATATTTATATTTAGATGTAATTAATACCATTTAGAAAATGTTTTATAAAGTTTGAATAATTTTTATTTTATATTACTTTTTGTTTTTTAATTTAAATTATTTTGGAAATGTGTTCAGATGTTTTTAATATATAATTTTGTTTAGTAACTAGTTTTTATTAATGTGTATTTAAAAATTGTTTACAATATATTTTAACAATTTATTTAAAGTTGATTACTTTTTTAACAAATGAGATTTATTGTTTTATTAATAATTTCATTTATTTAAATTGCTTTATTTATTAGTATGGATTTATTTTACAAAAGTATTTTTTAGAAATGTTATTTTTTTATTTTTTTTCATTTTTCTTTATTTCATTTTACATTTGCTTTTAAATTTGTTTTATTTTTAGTATTTATTTGATAATATGTTATTTCTAATTTTATAATAGTTTTTATTGTTTTTTAGAAGATCCACCTTCAAGCTGCTTTGTATATCCCACAAAGCAACACATGGAACAGGACTGATTTTCATCAGGAATAAAATCACCAAAGACATTCAATGGAGAAACCTCTGCTCAAGATTATCCCCAAACATACGATCCCCAGATAACTATCTTATCTTCACAAGACTACTCAAGAGTTGGCTCATTCCTAGATAACCACCATACTCAAACAGTAATGTACAATATATTTCTGTGTATGTCAACATTTATAATTTGATTATATGTACGTATCTAGATATATGTATTTTTTGTACAAATATGTATAATAACTATAGTTTTAAAAATATATAGATATTCTTAAGGTCTGCTCAACAAATGTAGATGTTTACTTATGGTTAAATATCTATGCTTAACATGTTTGTAGGTTACTGCATAGTTTTTTATAGAAGTTATTTGATTAGATGCTTATGGGTCTCTGTTTTATTTATCTATCATAATATGTAAATATTATTATAACTATTTTATCAACAAGTGCTTCACTGTTGAAATATTGAGGAAAAGATAAAATAAAAAAAGAAATGAGTTAAAAAAAAGACACAAATAAACTGGATTCAAGTACAGCAACACTTGAAAGTCCAAGTTTATGCAATACAAATGTAAATCTCAATATGTTTTCTTTATACATGTATACCCTTTTTATGTAGTCATGTATCTATATATTCATCACTTTACTCCTACTGTAGAAGAAAGAAAAAAAACTTTCACTCTCTGCAATGCACTACTCTGTCTCACCATATACCTCTCTCAATATATCCTCTACCTCCAGTATCTGACTCATACCAAACCTCATTCTACTACTATGATCTCTAAATTGACCTGTTCTAAATTCTTCCCTCATGTATCCCTACTTTGACTCATTCCAAACTTCAGTTTACTACTATGATCTCCATAATCCCTTTCTAGAGACTCTTTCCTCTTCCATTTTTTTTTCTCATCCAAAACTCATCTTACTGCTATGATCTCCCAAATAACACTTTATAGACATTTTCTTCTTCTATCCCTCCATTATCCTATTCAATCGAAATAAGACTCACATATCCACTGCTCAAATTAACCCTATCATAATCCACCACTAATCTTTTTGGGTTCCGTAGTAGAGTGCTACTTGGCAAAAAGCGCTTTGACTCCTTGTCAGAGGTAGAAAGCACTATATAAATACAATTACATTACATTCATACCTTGGAAGGATTTGTGCCACCCTTCTATTGCATTGTTGGTTTTTGCTTGTTGTGCCATGGTGCTGTGACATGGAATCCGCCATGGTATATGGTACTTGGGTGGGCATCTGTGACCGAAACCATTTAGTCGGCCAACCAAAGTATCTTTGAAATAGTTCATTGGGAGGGGGGGTTAATTTGTGTTGATGCCTTTAGTAATAGGGTATATAGTAAGAGGTTATAGTGTTTTGCTACTTCAACTACAGCGACATACACAAGGCCAATTATCTTTTTAGTTTCGGTGGGCAAATTTGGTGATTGTTGAATATTCTATGATTAGTGTAGGTCTTTGGTTGGGTATCCAAATACTTTAATTACAATGGTAATAACACTCCTGAATGGCTGTTTATGTTTGTATGTTTTTAAAATAGTTGAAATCATTGCTTGTTCAAAGTCAATGATTACTTTTTGTGGATTGTGATTGTTAATTTTGGATTTCATTTCAGTCAGTAATTCCTGGTTTGTTTGGTAAAAGTGCTTAGACTAACAATATTGTGTTGTGTTGTGGTTTTCTCCATGGATTGTGTAGATTTGTGTGAATGGTGGAGGGCATGATTTGAAATTGCTCTCCATCATCCATATGTTGCTGTGAGTTAGTGTTTGTAGGTTATTGTTAGTTGAATCTATAGTTATTCTCCTTTCATTATGGAGTTTTCCTACAAAAAAGAAAAATTCATATGTATCTCTTAAAGTTTAGTTTTCAGGGATATTTATATCCTCAAATCTACTTGGACTGCTTTTCTAATTCTAGCTATGTGTCATTTTAAATTGTGTGTGGTAGGGACTTGGCATGTAGCATAATCAGGAACATTGGGTATTTTATTTGTTTTAACTGTTCCTGTGGGCTCCTGGGAGCTTGTACAAGCCTCCCTGAGGTCTTTTGGTAATGTTTGGGTGACAATTGTACTTTTTAACATTTTCAACAATTCCATTCTTTGTAGTTCCCTCTCATAACATGCATTAGAATAGTATTTCCTATGTTTCTAGTGAGTTTTCCCAATGCTTGAACTTTCTTTGCTGTAAGTATATCCCATATGATTTCACAACAATTTTACTCTCTGAAATCTGTTATGTATGAGTTTTACAGACATTTATCTGTGGGTTTTAGAATAATTTTAATTAAACTTATATTATTTTTTCAAATATTATTTAAACAAGTATTACATTTTTTGCACATTTATATGGTTTAGATGTTGAGGTATTTTTTTCGGAGATGTTAGTTGAGCTTCTGGTTTATGTAGAAACATTTTGGTACTGGTGCTTGATATTTTTAATTATACTTAATGGTTTTGTCACTTTAGTTTATAATTCTAACTTGTCTATTATTTTGCCTATTATTTTCTTTTTTAATTTTGTTATATTTAACTTACCTTTTTAATTTGTAGTTGCCGAGCTTGGCATTTAGGAATTATCTTGTATTTCTTGTCTTACTCGTGCATTTATCAGTCTGGGTCCACTTATGTTCTCTTCATTTGGGGAGCATGAAAAAGGTATATATTGATTACTCTGATAAAGTAAAAGAGTGTAGTTTTTCTGTAATGTAGTTATACTTTATTTAATTGTACTTATTATTAAAAACAGCTGTTCCTTTTCTTTGAAGGTGGCCTTTTTTTATGTGTTAACAATCTGACAAAGTGTTGCTTTCTTGCAGTGTTGGGTTTTTCTGGAGCAATTTCTTCTACATTTTTGGGGCTTGTTATATTGTTTTTTCATTAAGAAAGTATTAATTGGTTAATTCTTTTTAACTTCAATTTCACTGGTTGATTTCCTTGCTGATTTAATTTGTATTTTTTCTTGTCCTTAGTTGGTAAACAGTAATTTGTGTTTATGTGTAGGTTTTAGATACACATTTTGTATGTTGTATTTAAATATATTGATTTCAGTATTTTTAAAGTTTAAATAATCATTTTGTTTCACTATATTTGTTGTTAAAATTCAATATTTTCATGTTATGAATGTTTTAATGTTAAGTTATTGTATATGTTATTTTAATATATTTTAATAGCCATTAAAATAAGTTTATATTATATTTAATTGTGATATGGTTGTAATTTCTTAAAATAGTTTTTAACATGTTTCTTTATATGTTGGCGATATGTTTAAGTACTAATCTCATTTATTTATATTATTAATACTTTTTGCTTTATTAGAAACAATAAATGTGTTGTATTTTGTGTCTTTTAATATGGTTAAGGTATCTAGTGTATCTTTATTTTTGTTTTCTATATCTAGGTATTTTAGATATTTTTTATGCCAATATTTTTGTATTTAATATTAGTGTTTTACTTTTTTAAGTATAGTGTCAGCATATTAAAGTTGTCAATCATTGTTTTGCAATATTTGTGTAGTGCGATATTATTTTCCTTCATTTTTGCATCATAGAAATGCCAGCAATTGGTGTATACTTTGGGTCCCCCTCCAGGTCTCAGGAAAGGTTCTGGACCTTGCATTATCAACAACATGGCTAGCCCCCTGCACACACCTTAGATTAGTGTGATTCTAAAGCTAAACAAAAAGTCTGGATACCAGTTTCAAATGTAGTCAGGGGCTCAGGGCAGGGGTCTAAGTCCTTTCTCGCATTTACAAATTCTCCTTCCAGGTCAGATTACCATGAATCTTACCATATACAGGGAATCCCAACAAGGCTGTCACTTGAGTCTGTGTCCTTGGTTTTGGTATACCTTTCTACTAATCCATTGGGCTGCAGGGGGAATGCCATGGAGAATTGGTAGGGCATGTCAGCTTGCTCCCACATCTCTTTCATGAAACAAGAGATCTAGTTTGTTCCAGTCAGGAGTCACACCCTTGGTAAATTCAACACACTAAAAGATCCCTAGGAACACTTTAGCTACTACCCTAGCAGTTGTGTTCCTCAGAGGCATAGCCTCGGGATACCTGGTTGCATGATGCACCACACCCAAGATGTGCTTGTAGCCTGATGCTGTGAGAGATTCAGATGGACCAGCAATGACAATCCCCCATTCAAATGAAACATCTACTATTGGAAGTGGCAGTAACATGTCATAACCTTGGTAAACTCAGACACTAGGTAGCAAGGCCAATTTTTCCTTGTCCCATTAAAGGTTAACCCACTTCTTGTAAGCGCCTCCAGGACAGTGAAGGGAGCCTAGAACCGGGGGGAAGGGGGTAGGGATGAAAGAAAGAAAGAGAACCCTCTTGCCAGCAGATTGTATGGTACAAGATTTCGACTGGACTCTTAGGAACACAGGGAGCACTGTAACACATGTACAAGATCAAATTATCTGTGGAAACACAAAGTGAAAGGTGGAAACTATTTCAGCGGATTAAAAGGGAACCAGTAAACCAATATAGATACAAGCCAGAAAGGCTTACCCAGAGATCTGTGGAGTCTCACTGTAACTAGCACCCAGAGAAACTGTGAAACTTGCCCGAGAACCGAAGAGGGACAAACTCCACAGGACTAGGCTGGATGAGTAATGGAGGATTTCCAAAACAGGACCACAGGAGTGTAGACAAAGGTACAACAAATACTGGAGAGAACATGGAAGAAAACGTCAGTGCACAGTCAATAAGTACAAAGTAATGGGTAGGGGCCAAGGGAACTTGTGAGGAAAAAAGAGCAAGCATGTAGGAACAAAAATTGGTGAGAACGTATGTAAAAAAAATCGTAACAATTGATGTTGCCAGACACACGCTCTCAGTTCAAACAGGGCCTTCTATATAACTATACCTATTTTGCCCTGGAAATAACTCTGATTTCTATCAGCCTTACTGCAGTTAGGGCAAATGTATATTTCATAATGACCTAGAAATATCTGTCCTGCATGACTGTACTTTCCTTTGCACTGTCTTCCATCTCCTCCACGTATGAAGCATCCTGGGCCTTTTTTGCAGCATTTTCCTCAGATATCTGACAACAGGACCTTGGTTTTACCTCCTGATTTACTACCTAACTGGCAAGTTGTACCGGTTCTTCAGAATCTGTCTGTATCTTGGCACATCCCTGGCCAATAGAGCAGTAAATCCAATCTATCCTGGATCTCTCTTAAGCCCAAGTATTAAAGGAATTTAATGGACCAATTTCAACAGGAAATTATTGAGCTCTATCGAAATGACTAGCCTTTTGCTAGCTTCTGGCTCAGGAATCGTAGGCTCACAATACAGCAACCCATCCTCCCAGTCAATGTACTGCTTCCAACCAATCCCTTGCTGATCTATTTCTGTACTTTCTTCTGAATTTTCACTTGTGTAGGGCACTCAACTTGTGCCTGGCAAAATTCCTCTCCTTTGGGTCTATACTAGCTAAACAACCCTGCAACTTTGGCAGTGGCACTGACTCCAATTCCCTGTCCGCTTTGGGTGCTTTATCCTCCTCCCCTGCTATACTAGACTCCATGGCCTTTGTCTTTTCGAAGTCTGTCTTCCTACACCCATTACCTTTCTCTGGGCTATGGCCAACTTGCCATTATATTCCACAATGACTGGGGTTAGTCCTGTTATCCCTACCTGCTACCTAGCCTGGTCCTCTTGCAACAGAGAGAATCTCCTCAGTTTTAGGACACTTCCTCTTACCCATAACCTATAAGCACCTGTATCACTCCAGGTAAAAACCTTCCTTCCTTTAATATCTGCTTCCAACACAAATTCATTGCTTTTTGGATGGATATGCTTCAGAGCATCTGGCCACTTTCCAGATGTCTATTGCTACCAGGCTAAGTGCCATGGGGTCCATTAGGCTTCCCTCAGCCACTGTCAACAAACTAGCTGTAAGGGGGCAGCTGGTACAGGGACTTTCACTTGACATTCTTTTTTCTACAGCTCCACCTTGTGACACCTATAACAAGTAATCACGTTGGGCTTTTCAGAACCTCCCTGCCCTTCCTTTTCCATGTGTTGCTGACTTGTAACCTAAATCCATTTTTCCTTTATCTTCCCATGGACCATAGGCAACTCTCCTGACTTACCCCCCGGTCTGGGGACAGCCTGTTGAGAGTTCCTTCCTCCCTTTGGCTTAGAGCCAGGCTGCTCCAGGCCTTTGTTAACCCTATGAACCAACTAATTGTCATACGCTGCAAGTTCAATCAGTTAAATAAAAAAAATTCAGTTTGTTATAAACCATAAAGCAACGGATACAAAAACCTATTTTTATATTTAATAATCTAGATGTATGCCCTATCTAATAAGAATGGTAAAATCAGCTATAAAAACAAGTTAAAAATCAATACTATGACAAACCATCCAAAAATTGACTCTTTAGACCTCTTATACATTCCCACACCTACTTCAAAATTATTCCCACAGCAAATACAATCTCTGGAGTTGATAATTGTTGCAGCAATTTCTGAACGCAGGGGCATATTTACTAGGAAGTGGTTGAGCGTGGCATTAGCCACCTTGGCTTAATGCCACACTCCGCCACTTCCAAAATGCAGGGCTGCACCGTATTTTCAGGGATACGGTGCAGCCCTGCGTTTCCCCCTGCGCTGGCGCTAATTTTAGCTGCCCAGCGCCCACGCAGACACCCTTGCACCATAGTACAAGGGTGCCTGCATTGTAGGGGAAGATTGTTTATGTGCAGGAAGGTGCCTCTTCCTGCACATAAACAACCTGAAATGGCATTTTGAAACTTCTTTGTGTGCTGCTTAATGCAGCACACATAGAAGTTGCAAAATGAAATTTCTTTTAATTGATTGTTTATGTGCAGGAAGGGCTACCTTCCTGCAAATAAACATTCAAAGGCCTTTTGCTGTTTCTATATGTGCTGCACAATGCAGCGCACATAGAAACAGCAAAAACGAGGAGAAATGAAATATTTCTCCTCATTGCACCTGTTTAAGACCACGTTTTCCTTGGTCTTAATTTTGGCACTGCCCCATATTTACGCTGCCCTTGTAAACATGGGGCAGCATCAAAACTAATGGGTGTTGCTGTGGAAAGCCCACCACAACACCCATTGCCCGCCCCTTTCACTCTAAGTATAGCGTGAAAGGGTGCCTTATTTACAAGGCAGCGTTAAGCCTCGTTAAGTGGCTTAACGCTGCCTTGTAAATAAGGCGAAGCCCATATCGCCACAGAAACGTCCCTAAAGAGACGTTCCTATGGCGATAAGGGCTTGTAAATATGCCCCTCAGTTTCATTTAACACTGGAATCATGAACTCTCCTCTACTCGAGGTACAAAACTGATAGAAAAACTGAAAATGCATTGACATTATCACAGGGACATTATAAAGTATCTTCCTAAGCAGAACCAGGGTCACCTTTTGACAGTAGATTATGATGTAACCCACATCTGAATTTTGCCAAAAGGTAACACTCATGCTGATCATCTACTAGCATTAAAAACCATTCCATTCATGAGACAGTTTTAATTGGAAGGCATGCACTAACTGGACTTTTATTTGAAATCTCTGTCATCGAGCGCCATGCTAAAAAGAATTTTAAAATCCAATTTTTATCATTTACCTTCAAATTTTTAGATTTGTTAAACAAGTCAGAGTGGTCGAACAATATACTTATATATATAAATAGTTTACTATAAGGGTTGTGGTAAACTGAGTAACCATCTCTAAAGTGTATACTCAGTAATCTGGAAGTTTGTTGTATTAATGTAACCCAAATGTCTTAGTCATAAACTGTTGCTGAGATATATCAGAATTTATATACAGTAAGCATTTAAGCCAAAGGTCTGTGGCCTAGTCCTGTCCCTTCTACCATTTTTGTGAGCTTTTCAGTCACTAATTCAAGCAAATAATCAATTTTAAGCTCTAATTGCTTCACACGTATGTGTGTATATAGATTTGTATCTCTTTACAAGAATTGTTAGTGTTTCTGAGAACCATAAACAGGGAGTTTTGTGAATATATTGGGTCAGTTGGTATTGTCAGATCTGACAGGGACTTGTGTCTCAGAAGTTTGCTATTGCAATACCCCTTTCACAAGATCCCTGTATAAGCCATAAGGTTATAGCATTGATAGTTCGTTCTGTTTCGGTAATCTCTGCATTCATTTCTCCCACCACCATTGGCTAAAAATGTTCATAGAGTTTAGAGTCTTTTTCTTCTTACATTTATCCAGCAGGCACAGTTGAGAAGGTTGCCTTTTGTTTACTAATGAAGGGATGTGGCAAAGGAAGTATATTGCATATACCAGTTGTCTTACTACCAATGTTTTGTTACACATGTATGCCTAAACAGGCATTGATACATTGCACAGTTTCGATTTTGTTTTTGTATTAATTTGAATTGGTCTTAATATGCATGCTTTGTTTCATGATTCTCATTTTACTTAGTGTGGGATGATGGCACATTTTCAGTATCCCATAATAAACTGTAGCCTCGCTTCCATTGTTAGCAATCCAAAGTGTGATTTTCAGGAAGCAGTGTGCTCATCAGTATGTTTATGTGTCAGTATCTGTGTTTCAAGGTCTTCTCCCATCATTCTCGTGTGAAGATCCTGCCTCTTGCTTGTCAGTTAGTTCAGTTGAGGTAATAACTTCGATTGTGTTTTCATATTTCCATTGACTCTTATTAAGAGAAAAGTGTATAAAAATGAGTCAGAAATGTATAGGCTTTAGCATTTTATGTTCCAACCGGCTTTTGAGGGGATGCTCTGGTCGGTTGAAATGACAATTGTCAGTTGTTATTTTGCTTACATACGCTATTTTCGCACTAAACACGTTAGACTTTAGGCCTCAAGCTGTATTTTAGTTTACAGATGGTGCACGGTCAGCTGGAAAGCATCTCCTTGTAAAGAAAGCAGGAGGGCGCTGGACAGAACTCTGCAGAAGGGCCTCAGGCACCAGAGGTAGGCAGACGCTTCTCCAGGGGGGCCGGGGTGCAGCACGGCCCAGTGCTGGACCTGGCGAATTGGCTAAACACATGAGCATGTTGAAGCAAAATATAGGTAAAGTCTAACAGCGCTTACCGTATATTTGCTTGCTTGCTTGCTTTGCTTGGCTTATCTATGGTTGTCAATGTTTTGTTGAAAAGAATGAGCACAAATGTCATCAAGGTAGGAGACAACAAGGGAAACGTTAACTTGGTTGGGTAGGTAGCAATGGCAGTAGTCCGGTGAGCAGGGAAATGGGTATGCGTTTAAATCCATGATTTAGAGCAAACTGGCTGTAGAACAGAGTGCAGAAATGGGCAAGATAGGCAGGAGAGCCAGGGCCCGAAGAACAGACCCTTGAAGGATGAATGTGTGAGAGAAAGAGGCTAAACTGATCCAGCTGTCCCAGCAGCTCCTAGTTACCTTTGCTTCCCACCTCCCTCCGTAGGATAAGCTGCAGACATAAGACCGGCAGACTCTTTTCCTTGCTACCCGGCGTGTGTGCGTGAATGGCAGAAAACAGTGATGGGGCTGAAAATCAAAACATAGTGAGCTGCCGCCAAAAGGGACTCCTGCCCATACTGTTTATCACCAATATGGCACAGGCCCAGGCAAATATTTAAAAGAGTGGGTGGGACTCACTACCAAGAATGGGAAGAGATCGCTTGCTGGACATGATACTTTTGATCTAGAAAGATTACCTAACTTGCAAAAGAAACTGAAGGATCCCAAAAATAAGACAGATGCTCAGCAATGGCACTCTTCCTTCAATAGCATGGTGAGGCACACAAACGTAAGCAGAAATCCCAAGTCCATGTTATGAAAAATTAGTGTACCAAATTAGACAACTTAGGGACAGAGTTAAAGCTTGTACTCCAATTGCTCCGCCTCTGTCCTATATTTCTTCAAGTTTACTGAACCACAAGTGAAAAAGAAAGACAGTGACGACCCTATGGAGAAGGTCTTGCTGGTTATGTCGTACATGCCAGCTGAGGAAGCTGGAGGTGGGGCTGCAGATGCACCTGGAAATGGTGCTGCTGGCAAGTGAAGCACAAGGAGGTAACATGAAAGTGACTGATTGATAGTAAAGCGCCTGGTAGAATGGTGCAAGTGACCAGTCAAGATGCTGACTCCACTAGGACCCTCGAGAATGTAGACCTAGCCATTACTAGAGTAAGCTTAAGACTGACCACAGACCATCTAGCTAGGATGCATTTTCCTTCTCCTCACTCAAGTAATGCCCATGATGAGAACCCTTCCCCTTCTGCCTTTCTTCCTTTGAGGAACTCCTTGGCAGCCATGAGTAGAGTTATGGTCCATGTTCCCTGGATCCCCTCTGATCTAATGAGAATTATTAAACAATTCCCTAACATCAGAGAAAATCCCACTCAGTTCTGAGGGAGCTGCAGAGTTTGAAGTGTACAACCAGAACTGGGCAGGTGTGAATTGATGGTCCAGGCGTAGTGAAAGAAAGATTGGTAGAGAAGTCAGCATGGCCGAAGACAGACCCTGGCAATGAGGGAGCATTGAATGCAGCTAAAAGTGCATTGCTGAAAGTGGTTGCATATGTGCACCTTAATTGGAACATTTCAAATTGTAAATAGAATAAGGGTGGAGCAGCTGCTGAATACTTAGACAGAAGCAAGGAGGTGTTTGAAAGACACTCGGGCATAGCCCATCCAACTGAGATGGCACAGGAAGGTGTCAGTGCAGTTTATGTGAAGTGATTGTTATCAAATGTTGGGAGCGAACTGATGAGAATTTGCATGGGCTGGCAGACAAAGAAAGTAGCTGTATTTAAGGTCGGACTGGCCGTACCGAGCATCAGGCATTTCCCCAGGAGGCTGGAAGGGTGGGGGGGCGGTTTTGTTAGTGGGGGCCGGTTTTGTAGCACAGCAGCAGTTTTAAAAGCACTGCAAAGTTCCTTGTATACCCAGCAGTTTTCAGGCAACAATAAAAGTGTCAAGATAAGTCTGGTGATTAATGTACCTGCTGAAGAGAGATGGGAGTTTTTTTCTAGTGGCAGGTTTGACTCATCTAAGGTAGCGCAGAGGGTTAATATGCCTGCTACAAAGAACATGTACCATGCACATCAAAGAACAGTATTTTATATGCATAGCTCAGTGGGTTACTGCATTTGTCACAGAGATTCGTTTGTTACTGTGCAGTTTATTAATAACAATCTTAATCTAGCACAGTTTGCTATGAGCTGCCATCAAAGAGCTGCATGCAAACTGCATGGTACAAGTTAGAAAGTTATGTTTTTTTCCCAGTCTTTCATTATTCGGATATTGCTAAAAAAGGTTTGTTTCGATAGAAATACATTCTTATTATTGAAGTCAACCCTAACCGCTGTGTTATGTCCTGAAGCCTAAGTTTGTGCTTCTCCAGACCATGCACTCTTAAAAAATGCCTACGAGTATTGATGACATGTGAATCCTACACCTTGTAGTTCCCTTTGCCTTATGCAGCATTTTTATACACTGATTTACACATGGATGATTCATTGTCTCTGTATGTGTGCATGATGTAAAGTGCCCCGACACCCTATACTGGTATGAGAGGTGCTATAAAAACAGATGACTTACATGTGAGAGTGCGGCTATGGTTGATAAGAGGCACTGTTAAAGGTTGATAGTGAGGGAATCATTGAAGAGCCCCGATAAAGATTGTTGTATCCTGGTGCACAGTAAGGTCATCATTTACTATGCTTTGAAAGCTAATACAATTGAATATATAATGACAAATGTGTTGTAGAATGCACCATTTTCCCCTATATTTCTTGGGGGCAGAACCCCTGAAACCCCTCGTTTGTAGTGGTCAGGCTCGCTTGCTGCACTCGGTACGCACCGTGCGGGGGCTGATTTATCAAAATTTGCCAGGGCTGCTTTGGGTTCCCAGTCCGGCCCTGGCTGTATTAGTAATGGTTGCTACCCACTGTGTGGCTTCACAGGATAGAAAGAAAGAGAATGTTGAAACAAAACAGATTTAATTTAAATTGGAGAATATGCTGAGGGCAATTTAAGAAATGTGATAGGGAGCCCACAAAGGTGGGGGGGCAAAGGGTGGCAAAGGAAGGGGAGTACAGGGAGGGGGAACAGCTGTACGAGAAAATGGAAGGGGCAGAGGAGAGGCCATGGGTGCGTGAGATTCTAGTTTTGCTTGTGGTTAGCTGGGACATTGGAAACGAGATTGCCCTTACACAACTTAATGCTCAAGGTCTCTCTTATCAGCCTGAGTTTCATCAGATCACCCACTACTCTTATCATGAATTTTAGGACAGCCCAAGAGAGTCTGGCTGTGCCATGAATAACTTAATCCTCGTAAATCAAAAGTGCCCCTATGTAGATTGGTTCATTAATGGTAAACTCACCACTTGCCTTGTTGACACAGGTGTTAGCCCCTTAGCTCCAAAAACCTCAGAATTTCCCACTTTACCTCTCTCAGGCATGTTCATAGACACAGTTGGTATTTCTAACCAGCGAGTCCCTCACCATATTTCTTATCCTGTATCCATCGCTCTAGACCTATTAATGATAAACATTTCTTCTTGCTTAGCCTACCTTCCCAGCCAGGGATATTATGTGAAAGTGAAATTGCACTGTCTTGGTACCCTGGATGTTGTGTTTCCAAATATACCCAGCAGTGAAAAAATGAAGTGCTTGCACTTTCATTGGAAAGCAAAAATCACCAGACTAATGAGAATATAACTTTTATGTCTCCTGATTTAACCATATTATTTTCACAGGTACTATCCACATTGTGATCCACTGGAGCCAACAATGTGGGATTCAGATCATTTATGGAACCAGTGAAGATCAAGGTCGACCACCAGAAAATGTTATTCAGAATACCTTGCTACCCACTGATACCAGAGGCAGAGAAAGGGATCTGCCCTGTAATAGCAGATTGATCAAGCAGGTGGTTTTAATGCCTATTATCAGTCAAATGTAATATCCCAATCCTCCCGATCGGCAAACCTGGCAACACCAATGTGTACAGGTTTGTGCAAGACCTTGAAGAATGTGGTTATCCCAAGGTTCCGTGGGTGCTCCATCCCTACCACCATCCTTTCCTGCATCCTCAAATTCTCAATGGTTTACAGTGGCAGATCTCTGTTCTTTCTTCTTTTCCATCCCTAAGCATGAAGAGAGTCAATATCTCTTTGTATTCTTGTACAGAGGGTCTCAACTATTTTGTAGATGGCACCCTCAAGAATTTAAAGAGGCACCTTCAATTTTCTCCCAAGACTCAAAGAAAGAGCTGGACACATTGGTCTTCCCCGGGAGTTACACGTAAATTCAATATGTTGACAATCTGTTATTGGTATCCGTTAATCTAGATTACTGCAAGGTGGACTCGATCTAACTCCTCACCAAATTGGCCAATAAATAGCAGAATGCTTCAAAGGAAAAATAGCAGTTTTTTCTTCCCAAGAAGTATACTATGGTCATGAAATCTCTGCAGGTAAGGGCAAACTGTCCTTTGATTGAGTTGAATCACTCGTAAGTGAGTTTGTGAATTTCAGGTTACATGCAGTCTCATGAGACATGAGACAGGGACAAATAGTGGAACACCAAATTCACTTTCATAAATGATAAATGCACTTAAAGATCACAAAAATACTGGATACATGTTTTAAAACTTATATTTTGAAACTAAAAACCTATTCTAGGATTCACTAGTCGGACCGCCATGGAAAGGCTGTTGGAAAGGGACATTGTATTCCCTATGGCAGTGCCTGAGCAGGCACCACCCCTATTGTAGGAAATATGATCCAACCAACGGGCCGACAGGCTGCTTGAGCCCGACAGAAGCATTGGTCGGTCCCACCGACCGATGCAGTCCCACCGACCACATTATAATGCGGCGGACAGACCGCTCTGCTGGAAGTCGGTCGGACTGTCACTGACGGCCTGTTGGTGATGGTCCAATGAGGCCCCAAGTAAAAGTATAAATAACAATTCAAACAACATATCTGAAATCATACCTATATCACAACATGTTGATGAAAATAACTAGGTTTAATCGGTCACCAAGAGGAGACAAAAAATTCTATCAATAAATCATACTTGAGTAATCATATCTTCCCCATGATGACTTTTAATATATTCTTTAAGATGTAAGGGGTCCTCCTAAATTATTGTTTTATTATTATGTGTACTTTAAAGAAAGAAGGGTAGAGAAGGCCATATTTAGCATCAAATTGCTTGAGCACCAGTTGCAAATCCAAAAAATGTCTTCTCGTCTGCTATACTCTTGGACATATCCTGTGAAATAAAAATCTAATGCCCTGAAAAGAGGAGATGTTTCATTCTTTGATGCCCTTATCACCTTCATGAGTTCTGTATATTCCAAGTAGGGTGTTATCATACCTTTAGGCTTTCAATCTCTACCAACCACATGAGTTTTTTTCCCCCAAACAATGTGCTCTCTTTCTGTTGAGACAAGAAGCAGCTATAAGTTTAAGAACTTGGAAAGAAAGCTCTTGATAGAAGACACAGAATCATCCCCCATCCAAATCTTTGGCAATACAACACACTCAGAGAATATTAAATCTGTTCTTATTCTCCAAATCCTCTGCTTCCTTAAGAATCTCACCTCAGGTTCAATTTATCGACCCTCTGAATGACATCTTCGGCATTACTGACTCTTTATTCCACCTCAGAGATCCTTTCTTCAGCGAAGATCAATTATCCTCTTTTTTCTGTATTTTCCCATTGGTCTCTTCTTGGTCTCTTCCATGTGGGAACTTAATGCTATCATTTCTTCAAGAAACACTTCCATGGTCAAGAACACTTCCTGCAGCTGTCAATCCTTCACTGGGGGATGAGGAAAAAGCTGGATTTGCCTTTGCAAATCCCCCAAAAGGCCTTAAGCTCCAGGTTACTTTATATAAAAATAAATTCTGTAAAATTTCCGGGACTACAAAGCGTGCTTGTGCCACACAGCATCCAGCTGTGCCATCTAATTGCCACAGAATACCACCACAAAATCCAGCTGTTGAAATGCACCCTTTTTCCATGAAATCTTCTAGAAGTTGGCACGTGTTAAGAACTGTAAAAACAATTCAGAATTTACAAGTTCCAGGGTTTGCAACTTTGCAGATCCTGCTAAGCTGCACATGCAGGAAAGCTTTATATACTGCAAATGATGTTGATAAAAGTGACAGGGCTAGCTTCAGCAGCACAAAAGTGGGCATTTTAAATGAAATTTCAATTTCTTTGAAATCACCCTTATTTTAATTGAAAATGCAAATTCCATTCTGGACTCTACACAGGCAACAAAGAAAGCCATTGAATGGTGTTAGCACCTCCACAGGTCATACTGCACCTGACCTCCCTGCCCCCTCAAACCCTGATTCAGTCTGGCTTTGCTGCATATTGTGTTTTCAGCTTCTGCAAATCTGGCTCTTCAGCCTGCATTGCAAGCTCTAATAGGGTAGGAAGAGCTACACACTGCAGCAGTCCATGCACTTCCAGACTGGCTGTACATGATGTGGTGCAAAGCAGGTTCATTCCAAACTGCACACTGCACTCCCTTCATTTGATTACTATGGATATTATGGAGGAATAAAATAAAATATGTTCTGAGATATCAGTACGTTTCTCTAGAAATATATATCTACTTTATAGACAGGAGGAAAGTCTACCTGTGCTTAGCTGTTATTACCAAATGTAGGGCGGCTAGTGAACATCAAAACAGTATAATGCATGATTTACTCCATTCTGAGATACACTGCACCTACCTAAAGTGGAGGGCAGTATCCTCCGGCTGTGCTCACTTACGCAGAACCAACACACATCAGACTACAGTGCCCTAAGTCTGCAGAGAGACATGCATGCCTGTGCAGCACACTCAGTCTGTACTGAGGTACACTTGACCTGCACACAGGGCAACACAGCATTCTCAGACAATATGCTCAAATAAGTACAGCACTGAGGTCACACACAGCATAGAGTGTTAAGTAGCATTTCAGCCTGTAATGAGAGGGAATCACTATTTAAAGCCTACTCTAGGTTGGACTTAGCTAGGGGCCTTTCATTCAATCTAACGGATTGGCCTCCTCCATTATACAACTGTATGGCTTTATACCCATCTTTATTATTCTTGTCTTTTGCTTTTCAAACACTTTGGGCCTGATTACGAATTTGGCGGTCTGGCGCCGGATCTGCCCTGCCGCTGCACCGCCAAAGCCATGGTCAGACCTTCCGCCAGATTATTAATTTCCTCCTGTCTGGTGGGCTTGTTTTTGGCGTTCCCACTGCAGTGCCTCAGAAAATTGGCACTGCAATGGGAATGCCAAAAACAGTTCATGCACAGCATGGACTGAAAAGTTCATGCTGTGCAGCAACTGGGGTGCATGCACACAGGGGTGCACATGTGCCCCCCTGCATGCATCCCCATGCTGAGGTGGCACAGGGGACCCTGCAGGGCCCCCCTTGTTTACTCTCCGCCACGGCGTTCATGGAGTAGGAACCTCCATGACACCGCCAGCGGAGAGGAAACTCGTAATATGCTTGCCAGGACCTCAGTGGTCCTGCCAAACATATTGCAGCCTCCTGCCCGTCAAAACACCGCCACGGAATGGCGGTTCCCTGGTGGCTGCGGTAGGGCAATGGCGGTCCGACCGCCCTAATCGTAAAAGGGTGGTTGGGAGACCACCGCCGTGGTGCCCCCACGAGTCTGGCAGTCCGTGGACCGCCAGACTCGTAATCAGCCCCTTTGTTTGTTGTATAAAGCATGATATCACAATAATTGTCAAACCCTAACCAGACATCAAAGGAAACTTCTCAAAACTGGTCAGGTGATTACTGTCGGTTCAACGAACAAGCACTGGGTGTTTTTCATTTAACTGAAGGGCCCACTTACATGTAGTGCACTCGAATTTTTGCATCTGCATCAAAAATGCAGAGTAACATGCATGTGTATACGGAAATATGTATGTGGTATGGGTGTTTGCTATTGATTTTGCACTTTTTTCTATAACAAACATAAACATTGGTACCCCCTACGTCTTACTCAAGTGCTGGAGATCTCAAACAGCCCTATATTGGTTGGTTACATATGGTGTGAGTATATATATAGTGCTAACTACCCCTCACGAGGTGCTATAGTGCTTTGCCAATGGATAGAATGGTACTCGGGGGGGAGGCCAATGTCAATGATTTGTCAAGTTTAATTGCTCTAGTTAGTCATGCTGTTTCTGTTCAGTGCCATGCAATTGGAAATACACTTTTCATACAGATTAGTGCGAGATTGTGCCAGTTCCATATGTGATGCTGATTTCATTTACCTTACTTGACAGCATACTTCAAACTATTAGCAGCATTGTTCTGCACATGGATAACAGTTTGTACGTCTGTTAGTAGTTATGCCTATGGATAATACATTGTCCTGCCATTTGTGCAGTTTTCACACAACTATTTTCGTATGAATTTTATATAAAATAAAGAAAGGTGTCAATTAGTCTGAGAACTATCAACGTTTGAAGTTGTAGGTTAGAATTGTGTTTGGTTACACAGCAAAACCTTGATTTAGGCCGAAATAATAATGCATGTTTTGTAGTTGAGGCACATTTTAGCAGGACTTCATTTACAATCGACGTGATTGAGCTTGCTAGGTGGAAAATTACACAATGATTTCACAGCTTCCCAGACTGCTGTAAGACATTTTTATTAGAATCAATCAGTAGTATGCGTCAAACCGTGAAGGAAAACTATTTTTTCTGTTTACTTGAGCCTATTGTTGCATGATGAGAATGATTTCATTTGTTTCTGCTATGGTTGATGGTGTCGTTAAGAATGTGTTTCGTGTAGTCTTTTCCATCTTGTTTATTTTATGCGGAAGGCTGTCATGTAGGTCCAGATGTGGCTGTTAGATATTTTCCTTGCTTTACATAGGATTCTAATGTTCCTTCCTGCTGATGGGTTAGCAGAGTAATACTCATCTTTTGTCTCATGTAGATTCAGGAAGGGAAAAGCCAGGGCTCTACTTTTTTCTTCCATGAGAGTCCATGTGTTTTCTCGCTTGCTCCCTTGTGTGTTACTCCCCTCAAATACCTCCCCCACCATTCAGCTCTGTTTTGCTCCCTCCTCTCACCACCCCTACATTATCTATTGCTTCCTCAACAGTCTTTTTTTATTATTTACTGCTCCCCTGCCTCGTTGTTTCCCCTTCTCACCGTTGCTCTCCCAGTTGACTTCTTGCACACTCAGGTCCCCTCACCCACACCTCTGTTACTCTCTACCCCTCCCATCATGGTCCAAAAACTATGTTCTATAATTTGCAATATTTGGAGGACCTGGCAACTGGTGGGTTGCCCAGTTTGTGAAAAACACATTCAAATACATTTTTGAATCCACGCTCCAAGTGACATCTGCTAACTTGAACAGAACATAAAAAAGACAAAATGGTGGGCACGCCATGCGGTATGCAGCAGCATGTGTAGTGCTGCCTGCACATGCATACGTCATCACAATAGGCCACCACAGTGTGATGTGTACATGTCGCATACTAGTAATAACTGAGAGCAACCCCTCAGATCAAGGGGACAGGGTATGACCAACTAGTAACTGGAAATATATTCCCTTAGGTGGAAATCAACAAACTCACTAGCTTCAGTCATGCAATCACTCTTATATTGTATTCACTCCATAAACTAGATGTTTTCTAAGAACACTGTGTAAACAACCACATTAATTTCTGAAATGTATTGTTGAATACTTATTACTTATATAAGAATCATCTATTAGTTAAATAATCAATACACCATAAAAACAACAAAAAGCTAATATCACACAAAATAGCAAGACACGTTAAAATCAAACTCCGAGATTAGCTTTCAAATCGATACATATCCATATTGTCACGGTCCAATTATGAATTAATTTTTCATATACAGTCATTCAGTGCTGAGGGATTATGTCACTATTCAGTCTGGGCGTTTCAGTGGAAAATACTTGAATAGCACTTTCTTCAGAAATTACAAATTTATACATTTATCAGAACATTAAAAAAAATGTTAAACCATAAACTGTGCATTATAATAGGACACCTCGTATTATATAATGACCAAACGTGGCATGTCGGAGTCTAAGTTCGCCTATAGTGGTCTATAGCAATAAATACCGTCCTTTTTCGCTGAAGGGTTTAAAAGCAAGCCAATGTTGCACGTACCGATCAATACTCCAAAGATCATCGAAAGAGTGATAATCATCGTAAAAAGAATCCCTTCAGTTTAGATCTTGAATGTATTCAATACATTGTGTTGACGTGTAACAGTGCATCAGGTAAAAAAAAAAACTCAGTCACGAGAACATTTCTTAACTTATTTCGATGGTTCACAAAATACCAATTCTTCTCCTAGCTTGGGCCTAGATTATGTTTCGCTGGGACTCTGTTGTGTCGCAAATGTGAAACAAGCATTTGCAATGCAATAAGTCTCCCATTTGCGAGAGTTTGAGCTATTGGCATTGTAAATGACAATGCCTTTGTATTTAAGTGTTTTGAAAACCTGCAAGCGGTGCGTAAACGCACACTTTGTACTTATAGTCGTTGCTTACGAGAAGCAAGGCTGGCAGTAACTGCACCTCTTTTACTGCCAGCCTTGCTTCTCATAAGCATGGACTATAAGTACAAAGTGCGTGTTTATGCACCGCTTGTTTTTATTTTTGCTTTCTGGGACTTTTAGTCTTGCAGGGAGAGAGATAAAAGGGAAAGAAGTACTAAAATGAAAAGAATAACAAACGCACTCGACCAGCTGCTCGCGCCTCACAGGGACAGCTTGAGATCTGTGCTCTCTGTGCAAGGTTCCTCGAAGAATCCACCAGAGAGTGCACTGATAATGAAGAGGCTTCTTTAAAGAAAATAATCCACTGACACAGAACCCCACTATCAATTCTGTTCGGTACATGTTCATATTAATAAAACAAGCATTTGCAATGCAATAGGTTCCGCATAAGCTGGCAGTAAAACAGGCGCAGTTACTGCCAGCCTTGCTTCTCGTAAGCAACTACAATAAGTACAAAGTGTGTGTTTATGCACTGCTTGCAGGTTTTAAAAAAACATAAAGAAAAGGCATTGTCATTTACAATGCCAATAGCTCAAACTCTCGCAAATGCGAGACCTATTGCATTGCAAATGCTTGTTTTGTTTCTATTCGTAATGTTTCACCAAATAAAATACGCAGGCCTTTGCTAATTTATTTGAAAATCAGAGAACCGAATAATTCTACTTACTTATGCAGAGCTCGATGAGCTCAGGTACTGCAGTTCGGGAGAATGCACCATGGAAAGCCAAGGTGCTGGAGAATGCAACTCAAGACAAGGGAATGTGGCTCAAAAATTACAGAAGACTGGCTCATAAAATTGCAGCTCAAAAGACCAGAGATTATTATTCAAGAGAATGTCGCTCAAGAGACTGCAACATAAGAGGCAAGAGACTATGGCTTAAAAGACGCAAGGCTGGCTCATGAGACTACAGCTCAAGAAACCAGAGACGGTTATTCATGAGACTATGGCTCAAAAGATAAGAGACTGTAGTTCAAGGTACATGATTGACTCTCTCTCAAGAGACAAAAGGCTGCTGCTGGACAGACAAGAAAATTTGTCTCAAGACACTGTCGCTCAAAAAGCAGTTGAAGAGGCCGTAGCTCGATAGACTGCATCTCATGAGACCACAGCTGGAGGCAAGCTCCGTCTGCACCTTGGTACACCATAGAACTGCATGATGTTAAGCATCACTGCAAAGTAATAAAACATATAAGGAGGAAATCATACTGAGCCGAGACCAAGGAAACGTACAGAGCAGCTACTCAAAATCTCCAGCATCTCATCCACTATGCACATATTTCTTAATGTTACAAAAACGGATAATTCAGTCAATAATTCCTGTCGTGATCTTCTATGTTGTTCAAAGCTTCTTACAACCTGCTGCTTGCAGTATTCCACACAGCCATCAAACGATCTTTGTGTTAATCTTTATTCCAGGTCAAGATTAATAAAATCCAAGTAGTTTGGTTTGCATCTCCATCTTCTCCAGGTTCTCTATCTTTTTTGGATCCTCCACTTTGTTTCTATAAAGTCCGGATCTCCACTTCACCCATGCATTCCTCATATTCTCACTTTAGCACCTGACATTGTCTGCCCAGCTCTTACTAAGCTTCGCTCTACTACAGTCCCTGCAATCTGGAAACATGCTTCAGTTGTACTGCTCCTTTAAAATCCCACAGCTGATCTGAATGTTTTAAGTAATTACCGTCTGATTCCTGATTGTATTTTCCCACAAAAATCCTGGACAAGGAGGTTAACAAAGAGCTAGCCAGTTATTTAGAAGCCAACCTTTTGCTAGATTAGGCTCAAACTGGGTTCTGTCCACCATTACATAGTACAGAAACTACTTTACTGTCTGTGACCGACTATCTGAGAATGATCATTTTGAATCTTGCTGGTACTTTCGATATGGTATCTTATTACGAGTCTCTTCAAGCTAAGTATTTGTAAGCTGTGCTTGTTTCTGTCTTCCAGGACTCAATCTGTCTCACTTCGACCTTTCCACTCGGCAAATGCCCCACTGTCAAGTAGGGTCCCACAGGGCTTGTCAGTCAGCCTTATGTATATTATTTACATCACTCCGTGGGCATCTCGTGGCTCTTTTGGCACTGAGATCATATCATTCTGGTGATACTGAGATCATTGCTTCCTTCTCCGATAATTTCTCCTTTAACAACTACTCCTTTATTCAAGAAAAGTTCTGCTCCTGTATGTTTGCAATGACCACCTGAATGAAAATGAACTGCCTTAAGTTAAAGAGTGACATGACCAAAGTCCATATCATCAATATTCGAGTATTAAGTCAATCGCTAAAAGTGTTCACTGATCCCCAGTATTTTAGAACAACACATTATTCCAATGCGATTATTGTTTGGGCTGACAAGCCCCGACTCAAAAGGCTGTGCATCCTCAGCGTTACATGTCAGAGATTTTTATATATATATATATATATATATATATATATATATATCCATATGAAGAGCTGCACCACAATTGAGGCACCACAAACGTGCGTGTTTTCAACCTTTTAATTCGGCAAGTAGCAGGGGAACCAGATTCACCTCCACAGCGCAGGTAACCAAACATGTTTCGGGCTTCCTTAGCCCTTGCTCACTGGTATCACAGGGGAGGCACAGCAACAGAGTTTTACGCCGCACCTGCAGCAATTAAATTATAGTCCCGCCCAGTGGGCGTGCGTTGCAACTGCATGCTGGTCTTCGTAGTTTTCTGCTGTAATGTAATCCATAATGGAATGCCACTGTGTCTCCCAATATTCAATTAAAACCTATAGTAGGTCGCTGTAGGGACCCAGCCTTGCCACTCATAGTTAATGGGAGCCATAAGAGATCCCTTTTAATCGCTAAAGATATAGGAGAAACATAATTGGTGTCTAATCTGTGATGAAAACACACAGCGTTCCACCAGGATCTAAAAGTAACTTTATCTGCTTGTTTCCAATTTGAGGTTATTAACCCGTTTGCTGCTGCTGTCGGCCAACGGCCGTCGCGAGCACTACCTCGTTTAATAGAACGTTCCGCACTGGCACGGAACGTTCGAAGCAGCAAACGGGTTAAATGAAAAGCAACAGCTAACAATAAATCTAACAACCTAAAACTCGATGGAGACTGAGGCCATTGGGGTGACAGAGTGCCTAAGAATATATTGATTAATGAAAAGGGGACATTAACTCTGAAAAATTTCCTGATTTGGGTCCAAACCAACTGCCAAAACTGGTGGATAGGGGGGCAGTCAAATAACATGTGTTTTAAATCATCAATAGAGCAGGGACAGGACCAACATGTAGAAGACATATTTGATGAGAAAGATGCTGAAGTCACTGGAGTAAACAACACCAGTTGCTAAACAAAATAGAGGGTTTGTGTAGTGTTAGCAGGTCGAGAGGTCTTGTGAAGTTTAAACCATAATTTATTGCATGTACTAGTTGGCAAACATTGTAATAAATCTTTTTCCCAGGCCAATTCAGTCTTTGATTTGAGTCTGTCCAGGGGCAATTGTAAGGATTTGTATATAGCGGATGCAGAAGGGGAAGTATCTAATAATGGAGAAAGAGTAGTGTATTTTGCGGGGAATTGGAAGTGCTTGGTAATGCAAGAAGATATTTATTGAAGGAGGGACGTAAAAGATCATATTGTGATCTAAAGGTAGCTGGTAAAGAAAAGTTTGTTTGAAGATCAGTAAATGATAGGGGTTGATCGTCAATTAGAAGTTGAGATATCCAACGCAAGCCCTTCGAACGCCAGTTTTTCCAGTATATGGAACGATTCTTAATATGTAGTGATTTATTATGCCAAATGGGTTGCTGTTGATAAGAATTAATTGAGGGATATGATGAAGGTAAGAGAGGAGCCAAAGGTTTACGGGAGTGGGAGATGATAGGAGAACGTAATAATGAGATATTAGTAGTAAAAGCAAGAATTTCTTGAAAATCAAAGGGGGAAATAAGGAATTTCTCTATTTGTACCCACAATGGAGGATATACAGGGAGCTCCGAAGAGAGCCAATGGGCAGCCTGTTTTAAGGAAAAGGCAGAGTGATAAGTTTTGAAATCGGGAAACCTAAGACCTCCGTTAGGTTTATCCATTTTTAAAGAGGACAAAGCTATGCGAAGGAGTTTGTCTCTCCAAAGAAATTTTGTTAAGAGAGAATCAATTTTCTTAAAATAATACCCAGGAATGTGAACCGGAATCATGGAAATAATATATAATGTCAGGGGGGTGAGCATCATTTTAATCAAATCCATTCAGCCCCACCAAGAGATAAAAAGTGGATGCCAACATGTAATAGTATAATTTAATGCTTTGGTAATGTGATCGAAATTTAATTTTAATGTCTCAGAAAACCAGAAGCCCAGATATTTTATTTTAGAGGGTTGCCATGAAAAGCCCATGTGAATAAAAAGATGCTTTTGACATAAAACATTTAAAGGCAAAACTTCACATTTATTGATATTAAGCCGATATCCTGATAGCTGAGAAAATGTAGCAACCTGTTGAAGAAAAGGGGGGAGAGAAGTTACAGGGTTAGAGCAATATAAAAGAATGTCATTAGCGTAAACGGACATTTTGACCTATTGAGGACCAAATTGGAAACCTGAAATACGAGCGTCCTGTCTGATTTTAGTTAGAAAGTGTTCCAACGTAATGACAAACAATAGAGGTGATAAAGGACACCCTTGTCGTACCCCTTTAAGCAAAGGAAAGTAGTCTGAGGTTTTACCATTAACAAAAATTGAGGCTTTAGGACCAGAATATAATAGAGAAATTAAAGCAATCAATTTAGGTGGAAAACCAACCCATCTTAATGCGTGAAACATAAAATCCCATCCAATACTATCAAAAGCTTTTTCTGCGTCCAAAGGGATAGCAGCAATAAAGTGATCTAAAGAAGAGGACTTGCTGAGGACATTGAAAAAGACTCGAGTTGTCAGAGGCTAATCATCCCTTAACAAAGCCAGATTATTCAGGGCCTATCAGATCAGGCAGGACGGGGTCGATGCGCAATGCCAAAATCTTGGCAAAGATCTTATAGTCGGTATTGACTAAGGAGATGGTATGATTGTTCTTACATAGGGAATGATCTTTGTTATCTTTTGGAATTAAGCAAATCATGGCTTCTTGGAAAGTGCCTTGAGATGTACCTTTAATAATAAAAGAATTAGATAAAAGTAAAAGATTGGGTAGGAGGAGATTTGCAAAATGGTCATAAAATTCAACAGTAAAGCCATCAGGCCCGGGAGCCTTCCTTCGCTGTAACACCGAAACTGCATAAATGATTTCCGCTAAGGGGATATCGGTTCCCAATGAGTCAAAATCAATCTGATGGGAGGGAGGAAAAGCAATGGACTGAAAATAAGTGGCTAAATCTGACTGATATGGTTGCCTTTCTGGAGAATATACATTTTTATAAAAAGAAACAAATTCATTTAAAATATCATTGTCTTTAAAAAGAGGAATCCCCGCAGGACCCTGTAAAGATTCTATTCTAGTTCTGTCTTTGCTTACTAATTAGCCAGCAATTTCCCCATTTTATTTTGACCCCTGTAGTAGCGAGTACTACTTTTTAATAAATAAGAGGAAGCAGCATCCGTACATAACTTGGTAAAAGTGAGTTTAGCGTCAATAAGATTTTTCAAGGAAGACACATTATTGGAATGATAGTAAGTATATTCTAGCTGTTTAATTTTATTAAGTAACTGGGTAAAATTGGCATATAAAGATTTTTCTTTTGCTAAACAAAATTTATTATAGAACCCCTAGCTGCAGCCTTAAAAGAGTCCCAAATCATTACGAAAGAGGACTCTGGGGTTAAGTTGATAGCAAAAAATTCAGAGACAAAGGAACTTAATTGTTGGCTAAATTTAGGATCTAAGAGTAAGGAGGTGTTAAAGCGCCATCGACCTGTGTGCAGTGAGAATGGGATAAGGTTTATATCTACATGTACTGGAGCATGATCTGATATTAAAATTGAACCTATTTCAGACTGAAGAGCGTGTTGAGCTAAGGATTTGCTCAGAAAAAGATAATCAATATGGGATTGTGAATGGTGTGGAGCTGAATAAAAACTGTACTCCCAGAGGACTGGATGGCAGTGTCGCCAAATATCAACTAACGATTTACTGTGTATTGTGAAAGTAAATTATGAGTGCATTTTAGTGGGAACAAACTTGACTCTCGAGTGCCTGTCTAATATGGAATCATGAATTTGATTACAGTAACCCCCTAATATAATGTAATCATCATCCTATAAAAGCAGTTTGTCAGAGATTTTTGTCCAGAAAACCTTATCAACAGAGACTGGAGCATATACGTTGAAAAAAACTAAAGGTATCTTATCAATAAGGAGCTTAACAACAACCCACTGACCTTCAATATCAGATTCCTGGTGAACAACTGAAACATGCAACTTTTTATGGCAGAGAATTAGGACCCCATTTTTCTTACCTAAAGAAGGAAAAGTAAACACATTACCCACCCAACATTTCTTCAACTTGAAAGCCTCAGACTCAAAAAGGTGATATTCCTTAGGCAATGCAATATCAGTTTTTAATTTAGCTAGATGAGATAACACCCATAGGGTTATCTAACCCTTTAATATTCCAAGTAGTAACCCAGAATGTAACTTAAAAATAATAACATGAACTATCAATATGCTTACAGTAGCAAAATTGAGATCAGGATAAAACAGATATGAAAAAGAAATGTGATAGAAATAGAGTGTTTGTTTAGTAAGATAAAGAAGGGAAAATGGGTGATAAAATAGGTAATAGAAAGAAGAAAATGGTAGAAAGAGCCATATGGGAAAGTGCCAAAAAAGGGGAAATGAAATGGGAAACAAAAAGATAGTACAATTCATACAAATGACAACTGAAGAACATACCTACAAAACACAAAGACAAAATCGGGGTGGCGACACCAGAAGACAACGACAACAGCACCTGAGCCCCACCGAATGTCAGGGTAACCTTGGATTGAATAAGGACATCAACACATAGAGGAGACCATATGGGAGACGAAAGTGGAAAAACACACCTGTATTAGGAAGAAGAGAGACAATATGAATATCATGAATATCTATATGAAAACTTTAAAAAGAGAAAAAGAGAAAAAATACAATTGAATGAGCATCTAAAAAGTTAAACAAGAGCAGGTCAAACATTCAAAGAATTATACAGAAAGGGAAACAGCCATATAAAACAAAACAAAATAACAATCAAGTAGACTTTGAAGTGTCCATAACATCTGCTCCATTTTGTCTGAGAAATTCCTGTAATGCAGCCGGCTCCTCAAAACTGGTAGTCTTCTCCTTATAAGTAACTTTAAAAGGCAAGGGTAAATTAGACCGTATCTGGCATTTATAGTTCTTAGATGAGGGCGGAGATCAAGGAATTTTTTACGGCGATCTGCAGTGGCTTTAGCAACATCCTGGGAAAAGAACAGTTGATGACCCTCCCAAAAGATTTGTTTTTTTAATTTGACAGCCGACATGACTTGTAGCTGGTCAGTATATTTCCGGAAATACATGATGACACCACGTGGTTTGCCTGAGACCTTGGAACCAAGTCTATGAGCCCGTTGTATATTAAGTGGAGCAGTAGTAGACATGTCCAGAAGTTTAGGCAAAAAAGTTTGAAAATAAACTGTCGAATTAGAACCCTCCATGTTTTCAGGGAGTCTGTAAATGTGGAGATTATTCCTGCGGTTTCGATTTTCCAAGTCCTCTGTGTGCCTTTTAAGAAGAGTTATTTCTGATTCCAAAAAAGAAATACGAGAGCAAGTAGACTGGAGAGATTCTGTTTTTTGTTCCACAATAAGCACACATGATTCCAAAGAAGACCATTTGTCGTCCAGATGTTGCAGTGTCTTATTAGTTTCCTCCATAAAGGGTTTTAATGCACAAATTTCCTCAAGAATCATATCCATGGAAGCTGAAGAGGAGTGGGCTGGGAGGGTCTTTTTTTGGTCGTTTAGTGGATCCCACAGGCATCTTGTTTGAGAGCTACAATTTTGGAATGGTGCCTGGTGAAGGTTCAGTTTTATGAGGAGAGTTGTCCTCCAAGTCGTAGTGAGTAGAGTCTGAGTCAGAGTGTGCAGTGTGCTTGGAGGAAACTGAAAGTTTAAGATTTCTTAATCTCCCCATATAAAAGAAAAGGAGGAGGTTATGTAGAGAACTGCGTACGTTGTATACAAAAAGTGAAACCTTCAAAGAAGTAAAGCAGTTTCAGTCACTCAATGAGGAGAAGTGAACCACAACTCTAAAAGGGCTTATAGGAACATACAAGAAAAACCGCAGGGTAGACCTCCCTTTCAGATATAAGAACAAATAAGAGGGTTCAAAACAGTATCTATTATCTATATAATGGGAGCCAATTACATATCCGTTGTAGGTTGAAGAAAATAACTTCCACAGAAACAAATTACTGAGGAGAAAAGGCTTCCGAAATCTCCAGAATGCAGCTTCTTTACATAGGAACATATCAAAAACATAAATTGAAAAGAAAAAAATGCGTTGAGATGAAGTTGAAAGGTAGCACAGGTAAAGTTGCCTGTAACGACATGAGCGCGGTGTATTGAAACCGCCTCATACAGAAAAGGAAACGCGCCTGCATTTCAAAATGGCGGGCGCTGCCTTATTGTGAGGAGAAATCCCCCGGGCCATTATGGCCCAGAAAAGCACAGAAGCGGGAGTTGTACAAAACTCCAGCGACTCACCACGTCATGAGGGAGAGACGCCGTGAAGTCTCTTCCCTCGGTGAGCGCTGAAGCAGTCTCTGGCCGCAAAAAGGCTCCCCGGTCTGTCGGAGCTCAGCGCAGTCCCGCCATCTTGGATCGGCACCGAAACCACGCTCCATGCTATTCCCACTCTAATTTTTGCAACAGAAGGGAAAGTGTTGGACTTCGAAGGCATGATATTTACTCTTCTTACTCCAGTCACCACATTCGTATGGAAAGTTCTAGTCTTCGGAGGAGTTAGATTTACTATTCCTACTCCAGTCAGTGCAACAGTAGGGAAAGCGTTAGACTTTGGCAGGGTTAAATTTACTATACCCACTCTAATCTACGCAACAGTAGGAAAAGTGTTGGATTTCGAATGGGTAAAATTTTTAATTCCCACTCCAATCTGTGCAACAGTAGGGAAAGCATTGGACTTCGTAGGGGTTACATTTACTATTCCCACTCCAACCAACATAATAGTAGGGAAAGTGTTGGACTTCAGATGGGTTAACTTTACTATTCTCACTCTAAACAGGACAACAGTAAGGAAAGTGTTGGATTTCGGAGGGGTAAAATGTACTATTCCCAATTGAAACATCACAAAAGTAGGGAAAGTGTTGTACTTTGGAGGGGTAAAATTTGCTATTTTCACTCCAGTCTCTGGAACATTAGGAAAAGAGTTGTATTTCAGAGGGGTGGAATTTACTATTCCCACTCCAAACAGCGCAACAGTAGGGGAAGTGTTGAACTGCAAAGAGGTTCATTTTACTATTCCTACTGTAGTCTAAACAAGAGTAGGGAGAGTAGTTCACTTTAAACACATTACCTATATAGGTAACACCATGAATGTAAAAAGAAATATTTAACTCTTAATATAATAATTAATTAACATGAAATATATATATATATATATATATATATATATATATATATTTCTGTTTCTTTGCAAATCAAGCGATCACTCGGAGGTTTGCTTACACCAGTAGATGGTTTATTCCAGGGTTACGCGTTTCGCTTGCACAGCAAGCTTGGTCACACAGTGATACAAGGGAAAGTGTGGCAATACATAGAGTATGTAGAAATTGAAAAAGGACCATTAGGTAGAAACAAAACTGTAGCCAAAATGGCATCCATTTTAGAGTGTAGTTTCACCACCCATACTACAGTATACATTGGTCACTCACAATAATAAAATGTATGTATTAATCACCTACAATTCTTATCTAAATTGTGTCACACAACCTGTTATAGTCACATACCGAAAATAACAAAATATAAATATATACATATATAACAGAAAAGTGACTTGCTATATTAATTGCTCTGCATACTAGTAAAAACGCACTAGCCTATTTTCTATATAGTTCAAAATCAATATCAAGAGCAAACAAAGCAAAACAAAACACTAAGGCATATATCACATACTAATGACGTATACTCAATTATAGTGTTTTTGACCAAGATTATATATTCTAATCCTAGCGATACCAAAGGTCATATGCTATTTTACTCGGCATGGTGCCTTATAAAGACCTGGTACACACTCTAAAGGTCTGCTGTATAGGGGCTATACTACATGGCACCCTGAGAAATCTCTTGTTATACTCGGCATAGTGCCTTTCTGGAGACTAGTAAAGCAATAACAGTTGCATGTTATATAACAGTAGGCTATAAAATATCCTCGCCAGATCAGGTGAATTACGAGATGGCCAATAAAACACTGGCTAAGTGCCTGGTTGCATGTCCCACCAGCCAGGGGTCCCTACGTTCCTCTATGTAATATGCCTATCCCCATACATCAACACTGCACTTGGTAGTCCACAAGGAATCTAGTCAAATAAATATGTATGCGTGTCATAAAAATTATTAGAGAAATTAATCTAAGACTGAAGAGAGAATACTCATTAAAACCAAGTCTCTTAACTGTCTCGTCGAGCCCTCCACCAATATTGATAGAAGAAAAGGGTAGGGGTGGATTGCAGGGAAGGTGGTTCTCCGATTCTGACCCTTCCTTTTCTCCTGTGAAAGAGAGAAAAATAGAAAAAAGAAGAAATTTCTTTAAAATCCATGAACAATGTCATAGTCTAGATTAAAACTAATATCAAAAACAGGTTACAAATGCACATTTTAACAGTATGCAAGGGAAAGATATATCTACAACAACAAAAAAGTCATAATCAATAACAGTATATTATTCATGTAAATGAATGTTCATTTCCTCGTCTTGATTAAGCCCTTCAGGATTTTTAGTTTGGAGGTTAATTATATGCCATGATTCTTTTTTACGCAACTGAAGGACTCTGTTGCCTCCCCTCATAGTACGTTCAATCTGTTCTATCGCAAAGAAAGTCAGGAGTGAGCTGTTGGAGAGATGGTACTCAGCAAAATGTCTGGCCACAGGATACTGGGGGTCTTTATTTGTAATGGCCCTCATATGTTCCAGTACCCTTTTCTTAGTAGCTAAGGTGGTACTGCCTACATATCTTTTTCTACACGGGCATTCGAGGATATAGATAGTAAATATAGTGCCACATGTAAGGAATTGTTTTATAATTCTTTCTCCTGTGGGTGTATGGTAACTCTTCCTCATGGAGCTAGTTCTGCAGGCTTTACAATGGCCACAGGGAAAGAAGCCTTGGAGATTAATCTGAGTATGTAATCTTGTGTTGGTAATGTCCCCTTTCACCAGAAAATCTCCAAGATTTCTCCCTTTCCTGTAAGTTATCTGTGGTCTCTCTTGCATAGTATGTCCTATGATAGGATCACTGGTGAGGATATTCCAATTACGTGCCAATATTCTAGATATTGGCTTAGATTGTTTATTATACGTAAGGATCACTCTCGTTGTGATATCTTCCTCAGTATCTTTGTCTTTCAGTGTTTCCTCTCTTTCAATTTTATTGATTCTATCTTTCGCTCTATTTAGGACCCAGTTCGGGTACCCCTCTCTCTGAATCTTGTAATCATATTATCTTGTTCACTTAAAAACTTTCTTGTGTACTACAGTTCCTTCTTGCTCTCAGCAGTTCACCAAATGGAATACTCCATTTCAGAGTTTCAGGGTGACTGCTGAGAGCATGAAGGAGGCTGTTGCCTGCTGTTGATTTTCTATGGAGTTTGGTGCTAATCTTGTTGTTCGTGATCTCCACCAACACATCCAGGAACTCTATTTGTTTCTTGCTGATGGTGTAAGTGAGTTTCAGGTTAAAAGTATTGTAGTTAAGGTCTGCAATCATGTCTATGGCACTTTCCTCACTGCCCTTCCACACAATGAACAGGTCATCGATGTATCTATACCATTTGATCACCTTCTTGTGGGCGGGGTCTTGATTAAGTTTTTTGAGGACCTCCTCCTCCCATACCCCCAGAAACAAATTAGCAAAGCTGGGGGCAAAGCAAGTACCCATCGCAGTCCCGAGGCATTGTTTATACATGGTGCCATTAAAAAGAAACATATTATTAAGTAGACAAAATTTCATCAACACCATCAGCATATCAGTGTGTTCCAAGTAACAGATTTCACGTGTGCTTAGAAATTGTTGGCAACAGCGAACACCCAAGGAATGGTCAATAATAGAGTACAGTGAATTGACATCTAGTGTGATCATTTGATAGTCATCTTCCCATACAATATCCTTGACTTTCACTAAGAAGTCTTTGGTGTCTCTTATGTGCGAGGAAGTTTATCTACATATTCACGAAGAAAGTGATCTATATATTTAGAGATATTTTCCGTAACACAGCCAATGGAGGATACAATGGGTCTACCTGGAGGTATTATCGGATCCTTATGTATCTTAGGTAACAGATAGAAAATGGGAGTTCTCGGGTAATCACACTTCAAGTAACAATATTCTTCCCATTGTAGGATCCCTTTATCTTTATACTCGGTGAGTATATTCCATATGCTGACAATGCTAGCATTGTACTCATGTACATCAGTGGGGACATAGAATCTTATGTCACTTAGCTGTTTGGTAGCCTCCACAATGTAAGCTGCCCTGTCCCAGAGTACAATGTTCCCACCTTTGTCAGCGGGGCGGATGATAATATTCTCATCTTCTTTCAGTGAGTCGATAAATTGCCTTTGTTGTTTTGTAAAGTTAGTAGGACCAATGGTACTATATGTTTTTTTACGAAATTTTATAAGATCTTTGATCATGGTCTCATGGAAAGCATCAATATTATCATGTGCCATGAGTGGTAGAAAAATAGATTTCGGTCTGAAATCAGTATGGGCTGGGCGGTCTGTTCTGGGGGTGAATTGTTCCGTAAGTTGATCTAGCCCTGCTTCTTGATGCAGATCCTGCATGGTTGTCAGTGTTTCTCTGTCTCTTATGCTGAGAAACATATTGTTTTCATTGACCAATCTGTTTTCGGGAATTACAGGTGTGCTATTTAAGCTATGCCACTTTTTAAGTTTCACCTTTCTTACGAATTTGAACATGTCTATTCTGGTTTCAGGATAGTTAAAGGAATTAGTGGGGCAGAAGGAGAGTCCCAGGCAAAGTGTGCGTTTTTCAAACATAGTAAGAGGTCTATATGATAAATTTATAATCGTTCTATTTACCATGTCGTCATCCATTATTTCTGATTCTTTTGGCCCATTTGTCTGGTTCCCATGAGCCGGTTTCCTCGTCCTCTGCCTTTTTTGGTCTCTTTGTCGTTTGAGTTTCCTCCTTCTCCAGTTTCTTCCTGGTTTCTTCCTTGTCCTCTGCCCCGTCCCCGTCCTCTCCTCGTGACTTCATTGGTTGGACAGTCCGTGGTATCTCTCTCCTTGTCCTTAGAACCCGAAACTCGTCTAAAAAAGTCGTTTGGATTCTTTGTCCTTGTTCTTTTGATGTTAGGGGAGTTTGTATTTGGTCTTCATCTACTTCAACATCACTGCTAGTAACGGATTCAGTTCCGCTTGTATTCTCCATTTCGCTTTCCAGGGGTTCCCCTAATGATAATTTTTCATACAAGTGGTCATATTTATGTGAGTAAGTTAATATACGACCACTTTCGTAATCTGTGCAGTCGCGATGGAGTTTGCGCTGCTTACGTGCTTTTATATCCTCCTCGTAGTTTTTTAACCTCAGTTTCAGCTCATCTACAAATTTTTTTATTATGTCTTGTTCTTTGTGATTCTTCAATTCTTCTTCCAATGTCTTTAATTCCTGTAGGAGTAATGCCCTGTCCTCCCAAGCGTACTTAACTAGGATGGTTAACATTTGTTTAGAACTTTTTGCCGAATTCTCTGACCACTCTTCGAGCATCCTGGGATTGGGGGACTCATACGATGGAGTAATGTATATTCGTAGTCCTCTAGGCACCATGTCTTTTTCTATGTAATCTTGTAGTGAGATGGCTTCCCACCATTTGGATATTTCTGACTTCTTGTTTTTTTCTAATTTTCTAAGTTTCTCTTGTAGCGTGGTGTCTTTGGGTTTAGTTTCTGTTCTCATTTGTCCTTTATTCGGCGCTCTGGAGAAGAGACTGAGGGCGGCTGCCCTCCTCTCTAATTCTTCCTCCATATGTTCTGATATTCTTTTTCCCTTACCAGCACACTGTTGTGCACAAAATGTGTGGACTGCGTGTGGAGAACTGGCAGTGTCCTGGTGCGAGCACCTCCCCTCACCAATGTGAGGTTCCTGCTGCCTGATGTGTCAATGGTAACAATCCCAGCGTGCTATATTTATAAACACGATCTGTTGTTTGTGTCCGTAGTAAGTAATTAGGCAAAGATAAAGATAGGGTCGGAGAGATCCTTTACTAGGCTCCGGTGTGCTTATATTATGTCGAGTATGAATTCAGGAGGGCAAAACACCAAGAAACCAAAAAGATGAAAGGGCAAAAACCCCAAACCGATGCAACAGGAATATAAGTATAAATATACGTATAAACGTTGGAGTATCTGCAGTTCTTTCCCTTTGTGTTGCGTCTTTATTTATCGTCTTATTTCATCTTATTTATGGTTCTTACACGGGGGATGTTAATTGATAGCGGGTAATTGGGAATCATGAAATGCTCTATATGGAGCGTTTTTCTCTCTCTTCTTACTGCCGTTTTTCAATTGTTATTGCATAAAACTTAAGAGGTTGTGCAGGCTCCGTAACTCGCCGTACAACCGGGGTGGAAGGTAAGAAGGACACGCGTCCTCCGACCCGTCTCCCTCCCCTCCCCGTATCCCCGGGCAGCCCCAAACGGAGTCCTTACCTGCACACCTTTTCCTTCTCCGTGATCCGAGTTGCTTCAGGGACTCCACTGCCACGATTCACCCGCTTATCTGACACGGATGCTTTTTCTCCGCCGACTCGTTCTCCCCGATTTTCTCCGTAATCCAGTCCGTAGACTACTTGGTCCGCTAAACTTATATAATCCCTCAATCCGACACACTCTTAACTCTCCGATCTCCTTTTCTTGCCATGTGGACACTTCAGGCCGGGCCCCGGAAGGCTCTTCCAACAAATAAAGTTCAGGGCTCCTGCTGCCTACCCCCGCCCTCTGCAGAGGATCGCAAAAGATTATGAACATTCATTTACATGAATAATATACTGTTATTGATTATGACTTTTTTGTTGTTGTAGATATATCTTTCCCTTGCATACTGTTAAAATGTGCATTTGTAACCTGTTTTTGATATTAGTTTTAATCTAGACTATGACATTGTTCATGGATTTTAAAGAAATTTCTTCTTTTTTCTATTTTTCTCTCTTTCACAGGAGAAAAGGAAGGGGCAGAATCGGAGAACCACCTTCCCTGCAATCCACCCCTACCCTTTTCTTCTATCAATATTGGTGGAGGGCTCGACGAGACAGTTAAGAGACTTGCTTTTAATGAGTATTCTCTCTTCAGTCTTAGATTAATTTCTCTAATAATTTTTATGACACGCATACATATTTATTTGACTAGATTCCTTGTGGACTACCAAGTGCAGTGTTGATGTATGGGGATAGGCATATTACATAGAGGAACGTAGGGACCCCTGGCTGGTGGGACATGCAACCAGGCACTTAGCCAGTGTTTTATTGGCCATCTCGTAATTCACCTGATCTGGCGAGGATATTTTATCCCCTACTGTTATATAACATGCAACTGTTATTGCTTTACTAGTCTCCAGAAAGGCACTATGCCGAGTATAACAAGAGATTTCTCAGGGTGCCATGTAGTATAGCCCCTATACAGCAGACCTTTTGAGTGTGTACCAGGTCTTTATAAGGCACCATGCCGAGTAAAATAGCATATGACCTTTGGTATCGCTAGGATTAGAATATATAATCTTGGTCAAAAACACTATAATTGAGTATACGTCATTAGTATGTGATATATGCCTTAGTGTTTTGTTTTGCTTTGTTTGCTCTTGATATTGATTTTGAACTATATAGAAAATAGGCTAGTGCGTTTTTACTAGTATGCAGAGCAATTAATATAGCAAGTCACTTTTCTGTTATATATGTATATATTTATATTTTCTTATTTTCGGTATGTGATTATAACAGGTTGTGTGACACAATTTAGATAAGAATTGTAGGTGATTAATACATTTTATTATTGTGAGTGACCAATGTATACTGTAGTATGGGTGGTGAAACTACACTCTAAAATGGATGCCATTTTGGCTACAGTTTTGTTTCTACCTAATGGTCCTTTTTCAATTTCTACATACTCTATGTATTGCCACACTTTCCCTTGTATCACTGTGTGACCAAGCTTGCTGTGCAAGCGAAACGCGTAACCCTGGAATAAACCATCTACTGGTGTAAGCAAACCTCCGAGTGATCGCTTGATTTGCAAAGAAACAGAAATTCTACAGTTGGCGTGCTCCGCCAACCTTTTGCGATCCTCTGCAGAGGGCGGGGGTAGGCAGCAGGAGCCCTGAACTTTATATATATATATATATATATATTTATATGTAATAAAACTAAAAACAATTAATTAATTTACATAATTACTATTCAATATCATAATGAATTAGTAAATAATTGTTATCCAATTATTAATTAATTGGCCACCCACCTTATACCACTACTAATCTAGCAGCCCACACCAAAAATATAACTAAAAAAATTGGCATTCCATAATTTACATATTTACAATCAATTAAATAATTAAGTAAAAAATAAATATTATTACTTGATTAACTTCCCAACCTATACCCCTAAATACCTAGCAGCCCACAACTAAAATATAATTAAAATAAATCAGTATTCCATATTTTACATCTTTAAAATTCAATTAAATAATTAATTTACAAATGATAATTAATAGTTAATTAATTATTACTTAATTAACTTTCCACCATATACTCTGACAAACCTAGCAGCTTGCAACTAAAATATGAGTAAAATAAATTTGTATTCCCTAAATTACATAATTAAAAATCAATAACATAATTAATTAATAATTAATTGTTAATTAATTATTACTTAATTAATTTCCCAACCTATACCCCTACAAAGCTAACAACATATAACAAAAATATATCTGTATTACCTAATTTACATAATAAATATCAATCATATAAAATGTATTAAATAATTCATACTATAACCTAATTAACTTCCCACCCTATCCCCCTATAAACCAAACAACCCACTACAACACTATAAATCACTTTTAAAATTAAAAAAATTCTAAATCGCTTAAAATTGCAAGCTATATTTTAAATAAACTAATAACCTTTATATAAACAACACATAAAATTAATATATCAAGCAAAACACATTCAGTGTAACCAATATATTACTGAAAACGATATTAAAAACATCAATATTATTTTTAACGATATTACCTCAAAAACGAAATTTTTTCAACGATATTTGTTCATCACGATATTTATGTGTCATGATATTTAATCTCCCATATTTCTGTCTCCTGATATTTTAAAGTCAATATTTTGTCCAAACACTAGCCAATACAACTCCTGCATTATTTTTTATTTATAATAAATTATAGTAGTTATATATAACTTTTACTCAATTTGCAAAATGTTCTCATACTGTAAATAATAAATGTTGATCAGATCATCACCCCATAGTAATTTGATACATATGTTATTCTAGTGCTCACATATTTTATCCTTTTGGCATAAAATCTGTAAACAAATTAGATTAATATTCCACACTTCATACCCTTTTACAATGACTAATCTCTTACTTTGCAGTCTCATTGAAATTGACAACACAAACCTATTTAATAATAAAACTGTTAGACTTCTTGTTGGCCATTGTTTTTCATCAAATAATAATCAATTGTAGATGCTCTTCGAATATTTTGATTAAAGCTTGGTGGTATGCGGTGGTATCTAATCATCACAGATTAGATAGAGCATGTCTGGGCTTCTTTGTTCTTACTGCTAATAGACATGTAGTTTTGCTACAAACAACAAGTTTTCTTAACAATGTTAGTGAGAACGTTTTACATATGCATATTGTTTCATCAGAAAATTTGAATCCTCCTTGAACACACAAATCTCTGTCTTTATTTGTGATTGGCTTTCCTTCTTAGTCTCTTTTTTTTTTTTCACAACATAATTTTATTGTTGACAGCCAAGACAAAGAGAATGCCTCACAGGGCAGCAGCACTATCCATAGAAGGCGACATACACTGATGTCAACATTTTCAACAATAGCATGAAATCGGTCATACAAAGAATAATTTGCGAGGAAAAACTTTAACGAAAAGACAAACAACTCTGCCACATTACATCTGTTTGAAGAATAAGAACGTCTCATATAAAGGGAGAGTTTTAGCCACCCATAACCACAACCAGCATGTGTACTATAAATATTCCAGTCCAATATATTCATAGCAATGATTCTTCAGTGGTAGGTGGGGGTGGAGGAGGTTCCAGATATATCCCCATATAATCTGCCCACCTTTTCCAAATTTTGAAGTGTTTCTGAGGGCACCCCCTGCTTCGAAGACCGGGATTTCTAGGCCCATACAAAAGTCCAAGCCCATACCCCAATCGGCGGTGGGGATTCATCCTTCCAGGCCCGGGCAATGTCTCTTTTCGCCAACGTGAGGCCTAGAAACAAGAGGTGGCGCTTGTACCTGTTTCCACCCAGATCCTCCGTAATATGTAGCATGGCTAGTTTTGGGGAGGATGGAACATCCCATCCCAGAACCTCAGCTAGGCATGTAAACACCCCCTCCAAAACCTCGACAGTGTAGGGCAGGACCACACAGTGTGCAGGAAAGTACCCTCCATAGGCCCACATCGTAAACAATGCGTGGATGCAATTAAACCAGCACGCCACAGTCTGTGCCTAGTATAATAAGCTCTATGCAGATACTTAAACTGGATAAGGCGCAGGCGGGCCGCTATGACTGCACTACACGGGGATTCCAGAGCCTCTACCCAGTCATCTTCTTCTAGGGGACCCAGATCCTGCTACCATGTCTCCCTAGTTTTATGTAATGTGGTGGGCGTGTTATTGATAAGTGTACGGTAGATTCTGGTTATCTCATGGTCTCCCAACTCACCTGCAGGCCTTGGCCTTTTTGGCTAAAGTTCCCTAAACTTTTTGCTTTCCCCCTAGACCGTTTTCCTGACATAGAGTTGCCAATTTAGATGCTTTGGGTACTTTGCCACTGCTGATCAGTTTCAAAGTACAAGGGTTCCCTATGTAAAGTACAATGGTAATTGGTTGGCCATGAATGGTATGTTTGCCTTACTAGTAAAAGTCCCTAGTGATGTGCACTGTGTGTGCAAGGGCTAGTAATGCAAAGGCGCGCAGAGAAGGGAACTCAGGCCTTCAGTGTAGGGCCTGCGTGCAGTTTGCTAAGTTAGCATGTTGTCCTGACAAGTGCAACCACTTGTCAGGCCTTACTCTCCCTTTTGCGTACACTGTGGGCACCCCTGTGGTAGGTCCCTAGTAACCCCTGGGCAGGGTGCAGTGTAGGTAAAAGGCAGGACATATACTGAGGTGTGTGCTATGTCCTGACAGTGAAAAAACACTTTATTTCGTTTTCACTGGTGAAAGGCCATTCTGCCTATAGGACAGAATGGGGGAGGCTGGGTATGGTGTTTTGTTAGCCTAGTTTCCTATAAGTTTATAATGGAGAGGTGAAGTTTAGTGTGTATGAACTCACAGTGTCATAACACATCTTTCTATGAAAGTGGTTTTGTCTTTGTGTGTTCAGAAACCACTCTTTTAGAAAGTGGCTGAGTTTTGTGCTGTAAGCATTTCTGTGTGTCTCTGCTGAATGTGGATTGACTGTCTGGATCTGAGATGGGAGGGGGTGAGATGGCACCTGGCTGACCTGCATCTGGAGAGTATGCGAGGAGAAACCCCGGGAGGTGAAGAGGCCTGGGTTGCAGCTATAAAACAATTGACCCATCTCCTGCTGAGTGATTAAGGGTCCAGACCCCCAGTATCAAAGGGAGAAAGGTGACACTGGGAGGGAGACACCCAGAACTGATTTAGGCAGGGTCAGGGACCCCTGAGCACAACGAACTTCAAAGACATGAAGAGGTATAACTAAGAGAACTGAAACCCCTAGAATTTGGTGTAATTTTGAATGGCGAAATGGACAGGTCGAGTCTGCAAAGGCTTTGACCTCTTTCATGGTCAAGAAGAACCTCTGCCAAGGAAGAAGTTGCTGAAGAGACTGCTGGATAGGACTGACCCTTGCTTCGTGATCTGGGGCTGGCCTGCAGTTTGTAGCTTTTACTAAGGAAGAGACTGAAGGGACATTGCAGTGGGTGGTGTCCCCCCCTTCTTGAACAGGACTGTGCTTTGTGCTGTGTCCTGAACCCCAAGGGCCCGAGGTGAGCTGGCTCCCTGTTTGGAAACACAGGAACATAAAAGTTTCCGGAGAAGTCCCAAGCAACGCGGTGTGCGCGTGCATTTGCAGCTTGAGACCCTCAGAAGTTGTGCCTTGTGATCGTGTGCACGCAGGAGTAAACTGAGTCTCGGATGCGCAGGGTGCGTGTCGTGGTGCAAGCCGAGGCGTTGGTGAGGAGCGCCTGGTCGTTGTGTGCACCGGGAGACGAGGTGAGACTCGGACACGCAGGGTGCGTGTCGTGGTGCAAGCCAAGGCGTTGGTGAAGAGCGCCTGGTCGTTGTGTGCACCAAGAGAAGAAATGAGACTCGGACGCACAGGGTGCGTGTCGTGGTGCAAGCCGAGGCGTTGGTGAAGAGCGCCTGGTCGTTGTGTGCACCGGGAGAAGAGGTGAGACTCGGACGCGCAGGGTGCATGTCGAGGTGCAAGCCGAGGCGTGGTGAGGAGCGCCTGGTCGTTGTGTGCACCGGGAGACGAGGTGAGACTCGGACGTGCAGGGTGCGTGTCGTGGTGCAAGCGGAGGCGTTGGTGAGGAGCGCCTGGTCGTTGTGTGCACCGGGAAAAGGAGTGAGTCTCGGACGCGCAGGGTGCGTGTCGTGGTGCAAGCCAAGGCGTTGGTGAAGAGCGCCTGGTCATTGTGTGCACCGAGAGAAGAAGTGAGACTCGGACGCGCAGGGTGCGTGTCATGGTGCAAGCCGAGGTGTTGGTGAAGAGCGCCTGGTCGTTGTGTGCACCGGGAGAAGAGGTGAGACTCTGACGCGCAGAATGCGTGTCGCGGTGCAACCAGAGGCACTGGTGAGGAGTGCCTGGGTAGCGTGTGCACCGAAATCGAAGTAAGTCTCCACAAGTGCTGAGGGCGGGTCTCGGTGTCCACTGAGACCGCCGGAAGGAGGGCCAGGTCATTGGGCCCTCGGAGTGAAACAGTAGCGGCCCGGACCGGCAGTCCCGGAGGAGTGGAGTCGCCGGCCCGAGCTCGCCGTGCCCATTGACGAAGTTTTGGATCAAGGCCCAAGTCACTGAAGGAGGAGAGGAGAGTGGGGTCGCGCCCCCCCAGGTAACGTGGATCACGACCTGGGGTGGGGGTGCAGGCTCGGAGAGACACTCTCTCAGCCTCTCACTCCTGGCAGCTGCGTGAGCCTGTTGCTTCGGCTCGGATCGAGGCCCGTGCTGGCCCAAGGAGGGGCAGTACTGGGGCCGGAGTGAGAAGCGGTTCTTTTGTGTCATCATTGATCCATGTCGGGGGCAACTGTTAACGGAGCACCTAGACTGTCGTATTACACTCTGCATTATTGCTGCTAACGAACTATCGAACTGTAGTATGACGCCTGACTCTATTTGTGCCTGACGAACTACATGCTGGGTGCGCTACGCACAGCGTTATTTTCCCTTGCAGAGTACATGATTGTAAGCGTTGCGCATTGCATTATTTCTTCATTGCACAGTACCTGATTATAACGTGGCGCATTGCATTATTTCTTCAGTGCACAGTACATGATTGTAGCGTGATGCATTGCTTTGTTTCTTCCTTGCACAGGGCATGCTGGTGATGATACGCATTGCATTATTCCTTCTATTGCAATGTACATGACTGTGGCGCTACGTATGGCATTGTTTCTCTATTGCACAGTTCAGGAGTATATCGTGACGCATTGCAGTACTTCGTTTCTTTTGCAACGTGTGTGATTCTAGCAATACGACCTACCTAACCTTTTGGAAACGGTTAGAAGTCAGCTTAACTGTTGGTTAGAAGCGGTGGTTGGGATTAGAACCTACCAACCCACCGGGAGGAATACCACCCATTATTATATGTTGGTTTTGTATCGTGTGGTCATATCGTATATCTTCTTGTATAAAGATTATACTCGTTTTATAAAAACTCGTGTGGAGTCTATTTGTGGTGACATCATTGTGTTGCTGTGAGTGTGGCTGCACATACTGTACACTTGTGCCTTGGAGATAAACCTGGCTGCTCGTGCCAAGCTACTAAGGGGTGAGCAGGGCTATGTCAGACGGTGTCCTTACTTAGCCTAACATTGAAACGAGGGGCCCGGATCTCGCACCCGGCAACAGCGGTGTGGGACAGGTGCTCCCGCCTCCAACATTTGGTGGCGGCGGTGAGGGATAAGGACCCCCACTTCCAACATCACCCATAAAGACCTTCGCCTCAATGGGGTTAAATTCGGGTATCTCTGTTCGATGTGATATGTATGGAGTGAAGGCATGTCTAAATTGAAGATATCGGTAGAATTGTGTGCGGGGCATATCATACTTCGTTTGTATGTCAAGAAAGGATTTGAGGGTGCAGTCACATACAACTGCCCCCACCGTGTCTATCCCAATAGCTTCCCAGCCCCAAACCCGGACAATCGCGCCAGCTGTGGTAGCTGCCCGTTATTCCACAATGGAGTTTCCCTGGTCAGCCTCCCCACCAACCCATCTGACGAACCGCAGACTTCCAGATCTTGAAGATCGTAGCGGTTGCGGGCGGCAGCCCCCTAAGCAGAGCTGCTGAATAAAGAACCATGTGTAGGGCATTGTCTCCCAGCAGCCAACGCTCCACGGCATACGCCAGGTCTCTGCGGTCGCCGTACCACCAGTCATTGAGGATGGGGAGGCGGGAGGCCATGTAGTACGCTTGGACGTCCGGAGTGGCCACTCCGCCGGAATACGTAGATTGGAAGCAGGTTCTCAGGGCCACTCGTGACAAACCACCCCCTCAAAGAAAGCGGGCTAGAATAGCGTTTAGTTGGCGGAACCACGTTGGTTTTATTGGATAGGGATGATTTTGCAATTGGTAGAGAAGACGGGGTAAGGAAATCATTTTAAAAATGGCAGACCTACCAAAAAGAGATAGGGGCATGTGGGACCACACGCGCGTCTGATCACTCACTTGTATCCACAGGGGGGCGAGGTTCTTGTCCCACGCCAATGTCTGAGATGTTGAAAGAAAAACGCCCAAATACTTGAAGTCGTCTTGGACTACCACTACCTCCCGCGACCAGTCACCCAGGCGATCCCCACCCGCAGCGGCCACAGAAAGGATTTCCCCCGATTCATATATAGGCCGGAGGTCTCGCCAAAGATCTGCATAATATGAAGAAGGCGCGTACCAGTCCTATCAAGATTCATGAGAAAAAACAGAACATTGTCCGCATATAGCGCTATGCGATCGGAAACTCCTGGTGCCCATTCGAAGCCGCGCATCTGCGCGTCTATTCATATACAAGCCGCAAGCAGCTCCATGGCGAGCGCCAAAAGATAGGGGGAGAGTGGGCAGCCCTGGCGTGTCCCCCGCCCGATGGGAAAATGTCTGGAAGCCGAGTCGGCCACCCGGACCGAGGCAGTTATGTCTGTATACAACAGGTGAATAAGATTCAAGAGACGGGGCCAACGTTTAGACGGCGAAGCAAGGCAAAGAGATAAGTCCAGCTAAGGGAATGGAAAGCCTTATTCATATCCGCCAGGAGGAGCGCAGCTGGGCTCCAGAGTCTATCAACTGCAGCTATAGCATTATGGGCATGTCTGATATTATGCCACGTGGCACGGCCAGGCATAAAGCCTGCCTGATCTGGGTGAACCAGATCTGCAATATGTGGAACCAGGCGATTAGCGATCACCTTGGCCAAAAGTTTGGCCTCCACATTGAGCAAAGAAATCAGGCGGTATGACGAGTAGTGTTCCGGGGGTCAACCCGGCTTTAGGAACACAACAATCTCTGCATGCCTCCAATCCGGCGGGAGACTACCATTCTCCACGGAAGCCTCGAGAGACGATAAATAAGGTTGTAACAATTGCGGGTGATATTTCTGGAAAAACTCGCAGGGGAAGCCAATCGGGCCTGGAGCCTTTCCCGCTCGCATAGCTAGCAGCGCAGTCAGCAATTCTTCCACCGACAAAGGTGCATCCAGCGTCTCTCGCACCTCATCAGATAGGGCCCGAGGAGGAAAATCATCAATGAATTTCTGAACTAGTTCCGCAGGGAGAACTTCATGGGGAGCATACAAGTCTGCAAAATACGAGGCAAAGCAATCACCAATGACGAACGCCTCTGTAGGAGTAGTCCCATCTGGACCTCGTATGCTCGGGAGCGTCTGGGGGCACAGCGTCTGTTGGCACAGACGATGCAACAAGGCACTAGATTTGTCCCCCCACTGATATATCCGGCTACGGGTGGCAAGCCAACAAAGCCGGGCCTCGTCCAGGATCTCTCTGGCGTATGTCTGTTGCACGCTCAACAGTTGCCTGCGCGCAATGCGTCCCCCTGTGTCCCTACTTGCGCGCTCCAAATCAAGCAGCTGGGCCTCAATTTGTAGCAATGTGTCACTGCGCTGTCAGCGTTTTGCAGAAAAAAAGCCAATATCTGCTCCCCGAAGAGTGGGCTTCATTGCCTCCCACAAAATAACTGGGGAATCTACTGTACCTGTGTTTATTAGAAGATAGTCCACGAGGGATTCATGGATATGCGATCTATATTTATCATCATGTAGCAGCCATGGTGATAGACGCCACCTGAACTGGGAGCGCCTGGGATCCAGAGACAAGAGTAGAGATACCGGTGAATGGTTGGATAGACCCCTAGGGAGAATGTCGGCCGCAGACAATCGATGGGTGTGCGCCCCTGAGAGGAAAATGTAATCAAGGCGAGAGAAGGACTCATGGGCTCCCGAGAAATAAGTGTATGCACATGCGGTGGGGTGTAGAGTCCTCCACAAGTCAACCCACCCCAGTCCCTGAACTAGGGGCAATAATTCTGAGCCCTGGGTCCCTGCTGCCCGGGTCGTGGCATGCCACCTATCCTGCGACTGGCACATAACATCGTTCCAACCTCCCCCAACCAAGGTCAACCCCGATGGAAATTCAGTTCAGAGCATTGTCAATCTCTCCACAAGAGACCACGAAAGAGGAGGGGGGCATAAATACTACCCAAGACAATGGGTTCCCCATACAATGTCCCATATATCACAATGAACCTATCCTGGGGGTCCGACCATGTTTGGCTGTGGACGAAAGGGACGCTGCGATGTATAAGGATCACAACTCCCCGGGAGTCTCTAGTGAATCCGGCGTGATAAGTGTGTGCATATCCAAACCTTCCCAGACAAGGTGTCTTGGTACCCGCTAGGTGGGTCTCCTGTAGGAAAAGAATACCCGCCCCGTGAAGCTTAGATTGGTGCAGCACAGCTCCACGCTTGATCTTATCGAGCAGGCCGTTAGTATTCCAGCTGAGAACTCAGAGCTCCCTACCCCCACCCCAGCCGGATCCTGCATTATGACCTGCATTGGTATGTATAAATAGGCGTAGCTGATTGAGTGGCAATCCCAGAATCGTACATATCAGAAAACATAGTGGCATTAAGAAAAAACAACGAAAGTTCCCACATGAAGTCCCCAACAAACCCCTCACCCCAATACCTCACAAACACGGAAGTGGGTACCGGCAAAGATCAGCCAATGGATCCCCAGCATGAGTCTCCTGCACATAGAAAAACAAACAACTGAAAATCAGGGACTCATTATACAATGCAAGCCTGCAATATAACGTGTAGTAGGTGTCATGTGATGTGAATAGTTACAGTTCTCGGAGCGGCATCATTTAGGATGCTGAGGGTTCTACTTGATCTTCGGAAAATCTCTTACTGGACTTGCTGCGAGTCTTGGACCTTTTGTTAGAGCGAGAACGACGTCGCTGTTTGCCATCCGCCCCCAGGGGACCACGCCCAGGTCTGCTAGACAATGAATCTAAGTCGATCCTGGGTGGAGTGTGGGGTTTAATCTGCACCGTCTCTTCAAGCCATTGGAACACCTCCTCTGAGGACTCAAAAAAGTAGGTGCGGGACTGGCACGCCACCCGCAAATGAGCCGGATAAAGCAGGGAGTAAGGAAGCTTGAGACCCCGAAGGCGAGCCTTAGCCTCGAGGAAGGACAGTCTGCACTGCTGTACAAGCCTGGTGTAGTCCGGAAATATGAGGATGCGCTGAGAGTCGTAGGTAAGGGAGTCCTTTGCCCTCGCCTGTTGTAGGATTACATCTCTGTCTCTATAATTAAGGAGACGGGCGATGATAGGGCGAGGACGTGCACCCGGCGGCGTCTTCTGTAGCAATGCACGGTGAACGCGCTCCAGCACAAAGCATGAAGAAAGTGAGTCGAGTGCGAGCCATCCCTTGAGCCACGTGGCGAGGAATCCTTCCGCATTGTTTCCTTCGCATCCCTCCGGAAATCCAATAAAGCGGAGATTGTTGCGGCGGGCACGTCCCTTCACATCCTCTACTCGCGTTGCCAGGCCCCGGGTAAGTGACTCGAGGGTAGTCACTTTTTTCGTCAACGTGCCCACCGTGTCTTCCACATTCGAAATGCGGGACTCGGCCTCCGTGATGCGCTGTACTGCATTCCGGCGATCTTGCCGCAGCAACATAACATCTGCGCCCACCGCCCCTATCTTGGTCTCCAATGTTTCCCTTGACTGCGTAATTGCCACCAGCAGCGCCGCGTTATCCGGCATATGGGCTTCCGGGCCGCCGAGCGAGGGTCCCGAGGCCACTGTACCAGCATATTTGTCTATGGTGCATTGTTTAGAGGTCGCACCAGGTGGTTAATCTTGGCCACTGTAGAGCCTCACGGGGCCAAAGAGGGCGGTCCAGCAGTCGGGACGCAGCAATCTCCCACTGCGCTTGTAGAAAGGACGTGAGCGACAAGTGCCAGGTATCACGCTCACAGCGGTGGGGGAAAGGGCAAGACCAGGTGGGGCCACCGCACCCACAAGCCGCAGCAAACCTCGTTTGGCCGCCTCCGTGAGTGAGGAACCCCAGCCTCCCCTAACGGGCATCTTGGCACAGCTCCCAGTCCATAATACAACAACAGTGCAGGCTGTATGTCCGTGTCTCCCAGCCACCGGCACCAGACACAGCACTCAGGAAAGGAGTAGAGCAGCGGGGTGAAACATATTGCGTTGGGGAGCGCAAAGGGCACAGCGTGGGCTCCCCGCGTTAGCAAGCAGGCAGGGCCCCAGAAGTACACGCAAGGTGGGCTACGATACTAGCCTGTCCATTAGGTGGTAACACAGGTATGCAAGGCAGGCAGAGGTTTCAGGAAGTGCCCCCCTGTATCGTGTGGGCAAATTATGAATGCAGCCCCCCCAACTCAGGCCTGCGCCAGGGCTCCAGCACCCGCACTTACCGCAGGGGGCGTCCCGCCTACCAGCCGCGAGCCCCAGGCATAATCCAGCAGGATATCGATGCGCCCAATGTAAGCCCCAGAGCCTGCTCATCTCCTGCAAACCGCTGGGCGAGGACAGATCCGTGTGCCCACGGTCTCTCCCCTCCTGCTCACTGCCACGCAGCTGCCATCATGGAATTTGGGACGACGGTCCCTACTGCCGCCGACAGACACCACTCACTGGATCAGCAGGCGGTGTCCGGATAGGATTCTGCAGGCTGAGTCAGGCCGACAGCATGGGGGACGCGCGCGGCACCTCCCGCGGCACCACACAGCAGGCACAGGCCTCACCCGCGCGACCGCAGCGGGGAGGCTCCTCAGCAGGCAAGTCGTCCCCAGAAGGGCCCGGGGGCGAGTGGGGAGCGGCCCGGGTCCCCCGTCACGGCCCGTCCCAATCCTCCGAGTCCCGACCGCCGCGGGCTCGCGGCCCCGCCACACCAGGCCCAAGCACAGCCAAACAGCGGGCGCCGACAAGGCCGGCAGCGTGTCCCGCAGTCACCAGGCCACCATGCACCGGGTCCCCACCTCGGAATCTCGACAGGACAGGCTCCGGGGACCCCCGTCACTGCCTCGCAATATCTCCAGGCAGCCGCAGGCTTCAGGGCAGGAGGATGCATGGTCAACCAGCGGGTGCCGATAAGGTAGGCAGCGCGTCCCGCAGTCACCAGGCCGCCACGTTGCTAGGTCCTCACCACACCAACACGACAAGGCAGGTTCAGGGAGTCCTCCGCAGCTATGGGACAGTATCACCAGGCTTCTGCAAGCTCCGAGGCAGGAGGATGACGACTTACAGGGAGGATAAATGGCGGATTAATGGCAGGCTGCAGGAGCTGCACTAAAGCATGTCTGCCATGTTAGACGGCTAAGCCATGCCCCCTCTTAGTCTCTTTTTGCTATTTCCTAATACTTTTTATTATCATTCTCACTTTTGGTCTTCAGAAATCCTAATAAATCTTAATTTAAATACAAAGGAAATACCCATCCTCCCACCCCTTTCCTTCCTCAGGCAGAATATAACAACTTACCATTAAGACCAAATTGGAAAGTGGCAGGACAATATTATTACAGCATGTAATGTAGACAAAAGTATAATTCGCTTCAAAGGTTACGCTCACAACTGAACAGGAAGCAGGGGTATTCCCTCCTAAACCACCAGACATAAAGACCTCAGAGATCTGGGGTAGCGATATAGTGGTTCCTTGCCTGACAAGTAGTCCACCGAAGGACTCCATTGCGCCTCTAATGTTTGGTCTATATCTACAAGATTCCATGTCAGTTTCTCCATGACTATCATTGTCCACAGTTTGCCCACTCAATCTTGCATAAAGGGCACTGTTTTGGTCCTCCACCGCATCACCAAAAGCTGTTTTGCTGCCAGCAGCATACTAGTTATTCTCCAGTCCACCTTTGTTATCTCTTTCATGTTGATTGGTTTGAGGACCAGAATTATGGTTGCAGGATCAGGTAACAGCAGATTTCCAATCATCCCTCTGATATGGCTGAGGACCTCATTTCAGAATGTTGTGAGCTTTGTACATGACCACCACATATGTAGGTTATCACCCTCCTGCCCACAAGCCCCCCAACGTGGCCCATCTGTTGACTCGTATATCTGCTTCAAATTAACAGGTGTTACATACCACATTATCATGATTGTGTACAGTATCTTTCTATTCTGCATGCTTTTACATTGTGTAGGGATACCGGCCCAAAGTCTCTGTCAGGTCCCCTTAGGGATAGGGCGTCCCAGGGTCCTTTGCCTTTGCTTCATATAGGACCAGTCCTTGTCAGAGGGTGTCTTTGTGGGGAGGGTGAAAATGTTTGAGATAAGGCCCTTAGGGCTGCAGTATGTAGTGAACATCACCTCCCACAGTGTTAGCTTCTGGTTGACCACCAATTTATTAACAGGGAATAAGACCCAGTGCCTCATTTGTAAGTATCGTAGGCGTTCAGTTTCCTGCAGTTGGAATTCCTGTTTGCATTGTAGAAAATCTTGAATGCCCCATTTAGGAAAAGGTCCAGGAGCATTCTACATCCCCCTCTATCCCACTGCCTAAACATTTCTTTAACACTGCCCTGGGAAAACTCCACATCGCCCAGCAGTAGCGTGAATGGTGAAAGAGACATTGTGAGCCCGTCTCCTCTGGTAATTTTGTCCAAGACATTAAAAGAGGTTTTAAGGATTTCTGCGTAGTAGCAGACCTTGCGATTTTGGGGAGTCAATGAACTGCCCACAGGGCTCTTCCCATAACCGACGTGTCCATATGCACCCAGTTCATTCAGTTTCATATAGGTACCATTCAAAAAATATGCGGACTTGGGCCAGATCTCCAGGAAGGACCGCCCCACCCGCCCAGGAGGAGGAATCGCCATCGTCCACAAATCCAGCCTCCGCCTGAGCACACTCCCTGACGAGCCCACAGAACTGATGGAACACCTTCACTTCAAGATACTGGCCAGCCCCACCGCCACCCTCCGAGGAACCCTCATCTACCGACCCCCTGGACCCCGCGGACCCTTCGCCAACTCCATCACGGACATTATCTCCCCGCAGGCCATCGCATCCACCAACTACACCCTGCTGGGAGACCTCAACTTCCACCTCGACAACCAACTGGACCCCAACACCACATCCCTCCTGGACAACCTCCACAACATTGGACTGCGCCAGATCGTGACCGAGCCCACGCACTCAGCAGGACACACCCTCGACCCCCTCTTCACTACAGGAAACTCCATTACCTTCAGCCACACCACCGAACTCCCATGGACCGACCATCGTTGCATCCACTTCACCTTCAGAACACCCACCATCCACAGACACCAGCACCTGCTTCCACGAAGAAACTGGACCAAAATCACCGACGACCAGCTCACCTCCTCACTCAACAACTCCACCCCAACCATCGCGGAAAATGACGACCCCAACACCGCAGCCCGAACCCTGCATAGATGGATCACGGACAGCACCAACACTATAGCCCCCTCAAGAAAAACAACAATACCCGCGCCAAGAAAGCCAGATGGTTTACCACCGAACTTCGAGAGTCCAGAAGCACATGCCGCCGCCTCGAAAAGGCCTGGAGGAACACCAAATCCACAGAAGCCCACGACAACTTCAGAGCCGCCACCAACGCCCACCATCAACTCATCAGAGAAACAAGGAAAAAGCGATTGAAGACAGAATCTCCACCCACGCGCACAACAGCAAGGAACTCTTCAGCATCATCAAGGAGTTCGCCCAACCCACTAGCGAGTCTACCGACATCCCTCCCTCACAAGACCTCTGCGACAAACTCAGCACCTTTTTCCACCACAAAATCAAGAGCATCTACGACAACTTCGACGAAGACAACCAACACACTGAACCCTCACCAACCACCCCCGACACCCGGAAACCAGCGATTGACGACTGGACAGCCCTCACCACGGAAGACACACTGAAGACAATGAAGTCAATCCACTCAGGGGCCCCCACGGACCCCTGCCCCCACCACATCTTCAACAGAGCCGCCGACACCATCGCACCCATGCTCCGCCACACCATCAACCGCTCCCTGGCGACCGCCTCGTTCCCCGACGACTGGAAACACGCCGAGGTCAACCCCTCCTAAAGAAACCCTCAGCGGACCCCACCGACCTCAAAAACTACAGACCCATCTCCCTGCTCCCGTTCCCAGCGAAAGTCATCGAGAAAGCCATCAACAGCCAACTCGCCACATTCATTGAAGAACACAACATCCTCGACTCCTCCCAATCCGGCTTCAGAAAAAACCACAGTACGGAAACCGCCCTCCTCGCCGCAACAGACGACATCCGCACCCTACTGGACAAAGGAGAAACAGTAGCCCTCATCCTCCTCGACCTATCAGCGGCGTTCAACACAGTCTCCCACCGCACCCTAATACGCAGACTCTACGACGCAGGAATCCAGGACAAGGCCCTCGACTGGATCCGCTCCTTCCTCTCCGGCAGGACGCATCGGGTCAGACTCCCCCTTTCCTCTCGGACCCCACACCTACCACCTGCGGAGTCCCCCAGGGCTCCTCCCTCAGCCCGACGCTCTTCAACGTCTACATGGCTCCACTCGCCCCCATCGTCAGAACCTCACGGACTCAACATCGTGTCATACGCAGACGACACCCAGCTCATCCTCTCCCTATCCAACGAGCCCAACACCGCCAGACGCAACTTTCGAGAAGGCATGGAAGCCGTCGCCAAATGGATGAAAAACAGCTGCCTACAACTAAACACCAACAAAACAGAAGTACTCATCATGGGCCCAAACCCCGATGCCTGGAGCGACACCTGGTGGCCCCCCGCCCTCGGAAACCCGCCAACCCCCACGGACCACGCACGCAACCTGGGAATCATCCTGGACTCCGAGCTCAAAATGGACCGCCAGATCAACTCTGTCTCGTCTTCCTGCTTCCACACCCTCCGCCTCCTTCGTAAGACCTTCAAATGGATCCCCCTCGAACACCGAAAGACCGTCACTCACGCCCTGGTCACCAGCAGACTCGACTACGGCAACGCACTCTACGCCGGAATAAACAAAAACCTCACCCGCAAGCTACAGAACATCCAGAACGCCGCCGCAAGACTGGTCCTCAACCTGCCAAAACACTGCCACATCTCCCAGCACCTGCGCACACTCCACTGGCTCCCTGTCGAGGCGAGAATCACCTTCAAGATGCTCACCCACGCACACAAGGCCCTTCACAGCACCGGACCACCATACCTGAACAGCCGACTCAAATTCCACGCACCCCAAAGGATACTACGATCAGCCCAGCTCTCCTACGCCGTGGTCCCCCGCACCAGAAAGACCAGATCGGGAGGCCGCTCCTTCTCCTTCCTCGCGGCCAAAGCATGGAACGCCCTTCCGCTCCACCTCAGACAGACAACATCGCTCCCCATCTTCGCAACAAACCTCAAAACCTGGCTCTTCGACAGACCCCCTCCTGCACCCCCCCCGTAGCGCCTTGAGACCCTTACGGGTGAGTAGTCGCGCTTTAACAAACCCCTGATTGATTGATTGATAATTCTGGAGGTCCGGCAGGCCCAGGTAGCTGTACTTTCTGAAGGTTTCCATGATGGCCCTAGAAGCCCTCGATATCCTCCCAGCACAGATGACACGGGCTATGTCATGCTGCAGTAGCTTCACGTCAGACTCTGGAAAGTTCACTGGTAGCACTTGAAAAAAGTAGAGTAGGTGAGGCAAAACATTTTGTTTAATAACTGCCACTCTACCCAACCATGAGATGTACTGCTGTTTCCATTTATGTAGATCGTTTCTAATGGCATCCAGTGGGTGAGGATTGTTAGCCGCATATAAAAAGCAGTGCCATGGCATGAAATAAACCTCTAGATATTTAAACTTTTTCCGCGATGCCCATCTAAATGGGGCCAGGGTTGATAGTTTGCTCTTTATGTAATGAGTCAGTTCCAAAGCCAAGCATGTCAGATTTGCGCAGGTTCACCTTGAACCCCAATACGACCCTATAATTTTCTAACAACTCCATCACTTGAGGAACAGATCATAGGGGGGGCCGTCAAGGTCAGGAGAATGTAATTTGTGAGGAGATATATAACGTGCGGTTCCTCCGCAAAGGTCATTCCCTTTATCCCTGTGTCTCTCTTAATAGAGGCTGTCAGTGGTTCAACTGCCAGGAGAAATAGCAGTGGAGAGCCCTGCCTAGTCACTCTTGTAAAAGGAAAATCTTGTGATAGTTCCCTGTTTATGAAAACTTCCGCCCTTGGGGCTTGATAACTAGCAAACAACCATGTCAACATTCCGGGGTAAAAGCCCACTGTCTCCAGAACCTTGTTGAGAAACGGCCAGCCGACCCTCTTGGACGCCTTCTCAGCATCTAGTGACAGGATCATCATTGGCCCACGTCAATAGTATGCTTTTTCGATAAGATGAAGGACTCTCCTGATATTATCAGCCACCTGTCTGTGGGGAACAAAGCTGGACTGATCAGGATCAATAAGATAAGGCATGTGGGGTAGAACTCTACTCACCAGAACTTTTGTGAATATTTTGGCATCCAAATTTAGCAATGCTTCGCATTTCTATGCCAGTTTCCACAGTTAAGTGATTAGATTAGAGTAGTGGTGGTTGTAGCTATGAGGGTGATACCATCCGTGAAGACAGGATGGTGTTTAACAGGCCGACAAGATGCGGTAGCAATGTGGAGGAGTAGTGCTTGTAAAATCGATTCGTAAGTCCCCCCGGTCCAGTCACTTTATCCGGATGCAGATCTGAGATAGATTTTGTGATCTCAAGGCACTTATTAACTCCTCCATGTGGTCCTTGTTTGTTTTCTTAAACTTGGGTAGCTTGGCTCCAGTTATAAAGGTCTCAACTTCCTGCATTGATACAGAGTCTGCTATATAGAGTGCAGAATAGTAGTCCCAAATACCTGTAGTTTGTCACAGTTTCCTTCCAGTACAACATCACCCTCTCCCCATAATGCAGGTATCTTTCTGGAGACAGCTTGCACTCTAAATCAACAGGCTAGTAGAGAGCCTATCTTAGTAGTTCTTTCGTTGAACTTTTGTTGCATACATAGTAACACTTTTTCAGATTTCTCTGTTTCCCACAGATTCATCCTACTTCTGTGGGCGACCACATCTCGGAAGTCTCTAAGGAAGCCCGATTCCCTGTATCAATCCTCGGCCTGTTTAAGCTCACCCTCCAGTGCTGCCTTGTGGACTTTCCCTATATGCTGCATTGGCACCGTCTCAGCTATGCACTGAACGCTGAGGACTGCCAAGAAACCATATCTTTCAGTAAGGATTTGTCAAAGCGCCACCTTTGGGCTCTTGGGGGTCGAGTTCGATAGGCCCCATCCTAAATAAATATTGCATGATCTGTAATCGCTATTGTTCTGCGTGCAATGGATTTCGTGGCTTACCATACGTTTTGTGTTCCTCACAGTTGATCTATGCGCGAATAGGATCTGTATGTGTGTGTAAGAAGAAAGTGTTGTGTAGTTCCTATAAATCTATATAGGATCTGCGCGTTTAGACAACATAAACTGTGGGATTGGTGTCCAGACTGATTCCAGACATCCCCACCGGGTATGTTTGCCTGTATACCAGCTAGCTCACAGTGCCCCTGTAAACTCCTCTTACCAAGGGGAGAATAGTTCTTGGCAACTATCGAACATGACAACCCTGTCCCATCAACGATCGTGGAAACAGTACAGTACTTTTCACTCAGTCACTTGTGCTCACTTTGTCTCAGAGAGATACACAGAATAAACGGTGGGGACGTTTTCAATAAGCATTTATTGAGCCAGCGTCATTCTAGTGTAAAATAGGTGTGCTGAAACAACCATAAAACAGAAACAGATATAAATGATTATAAGCACCAACAGAGTAAAAGGATTGTAGATTTCTACCATAGTGCTAAAACAATATAGGCGTGGGTAGTCACCTAACCTAGCAGGTATATAAATGCATGACAATAATAATGCGTACTCCTACGATGCAACCCTAAATAGATGTACCTACGTGTACCTTAGCATGTATGTAGGTGTAGAGCCAAGAATCCCCCTAGGATGAAGCCAACCCCATTACCTGGTGTGAGAGAATAAAGGACCCTGTCTTGGTCTCGAGATGGACACCCTGCGAGGGATGTCAGACCACTGCGTGCTAGAGTGTCTGCGTGCAGGAACCTCAGCGTCTCACGTCAGTGTGTCAGCATGGAAGTCTTTCTGTTCTGCCTGCCCCACACAAAGATATGGTGTTTATATACCCAAAAGGTACCCCCAGGGGTGCTACCTTCCTGTGTCATGTCGGCCGAGGATGATGAAAGGGATGACCCTTATACATAGTTATTATGCAGAAGATGGTAATCCTGCTGTGGTTCTGAGAATCCTCATGCATAATAAATGAGGCTAGTTTTCTGGGAAAACCACACGACATTTATGCAGCACCTTAACTAGGTAAAAGGTCAATACCAAAAAAACGTTATGTGGTACAATGGCAGGGAAAATGTAGGTAAAAGGTTAGGTGACTACCGCCGCCTATATTGGGGTACATTACAAAACATAACACCCACTCGTCATCCAACCGGACGATATACTATACATACTAAAAAGGAATGTCCTTTCAATATAAACACATTCTAATAAATGTTCAGAATTAAAATTTCTAAAAAGACTATAAAATTGCTAAATAAAAAAAAAACTCTAAAAGTCCTTTAAAATATGTTCGTATATATGGTTTAAGTAAATGAAAGCCTTTGAAAGCCATGGTGCCATAGTAAAAATAGAGAAGATAAAACTTTTGTTTAAAATTCCTATTTTGGATGTTTTGGAAAAAGGCCGAATTCTTCCCAGCACACGGAGAGCCAAATGTTTATGTGTCCTGTGTGGGAGACGCAACTTCACTGCTGCTTGCCTTCCCAGACGACTGTCCCTGTAACACCTCACAGATCAGGTCAATCAAGCAAAGATAATCTTCTTCAGTTCCCACAGCAGATGCTGAGGAAGCATTTGAAATATCCAAAGCCTGTGTGCCTGTAGTAGAGAAGGTATCCAATCCAACAGGAGCTGAAGCATCCCGTGGTGGCTCTAAGAATGCCGACATCAACATAGGAATACGCTGGGGACACTAGTACATGGGCCGTTAACGGGTCCAGTAATACATCCACATCCGGTGGCGCAACCGATGGAAGTGTTAGACAGAGATCTAACTTGCATTCTTGTCCACAGAACAAGCAGGGTAGAACAGGCAAAACACAGTCAATCCAGACTGGTCGTAATGATAGGAACCAAGACTCGTTTAGCTCCCGAAGTCAAGGTGTGTCCAGATGGGGTACCATGCGATCACGGTAGTGTCGCTCCAAGAGCGTTTTTTCCATCTCCTTGGTGACTGGGATGTCCATTGCCTAGCGGAAAAATTAAAATCAGGATTCCAACTATCAGTAGCAGGATTAGCGGAAGTCCTCCAAAAATGCTCCCGAATACGGAGTGTATGAAAGCTGGAATCACTCCGAAGACTGTCTGAAAGGTGCTTAACAGGCCAGAACCTATTGTCTTAAATAGGTGTACTACATCCTTCGTATCAGACATGTTAAAGATACGCTGTACCATTTCTCCGAAATAGAAAGGGCAATTAGTTCGTACTAGTACCTGTATCTCAGCTGAGGACCTTGAAACCTGAAGATCAAAAGTCTCTCGGGCTCAAGTTAAGGGCACATCTTTCTGTAAAAGCATGGCTTTCATTCACCTCAAAGTATCAAACCGTATAAAGGAAACATTCAACGAAGACCATAACGGCGCCTCCCTGACTGTGTGGGTTGGTGGAAACAATACTTGCATACAACACGTAACCCTGGAACTCACTGTGATGAGATATGCGATGTCTGGAAGCATCCCACAACAACCTTTTTTTTGTTTTTTGCGCATCTAGCAACACCACTAGCACATCCTCATCAATGGTCGTGGCTCTGCCTATCATCCCATGCAGTTGTCTAAGATTAAGAGCTGTGTTGCGTTTCGGCATGAAGCCCGACTGGACAGGGTGAACCACAGAGTGTATCACTGGGAGCAGGCGGTTTGCCAAAAGCTTAGCTAGGATTTTTGGCTCAGCATTCAAAAGGGAAAATGGCCTGTACGAGCCGCACTCATAAGGGTGCTTACCCTTCTTTGGAATCACCGCAATGCTAGCTATTTGCCGATCTCTAGGAAGTATCCTATTGTTATAGCTTTCATTAAACATATTCTGTAACAGGGGTAGCACTTTGGTAGACGTTATTTTGTATAATTCAATTAGCAGACCATTGGGACCGCCGGCTTTACCGGATTTGAGATCTCTGATCCCTTTGGCTATCTCAGACTCTGCCAAGACCTGTTCCAAGAGGTCCCTATCTTCCGTCTCAAGGCACGGCAACCGGAGCGTAGCCAGTAACTCCCGCGATTCAGTAATCGTGGTGTTGGAGTCTGAAGCATAAAGGTGCTCATAATAGTCCGCAAACGCTTCAGCGATTTGGCTCCTTCCCCGGACGGTTGTTCTATCACCCATCATCACTTCCTGCACCCATCTAGAGGCTTCTGATGTTTTTTATTGAGCCAAGCCAGCAGCTTGCCTGCTCTGTCTCCCACCTCATAGAGATTTTGTTGCATCGCCCGATATCTGGCTTTTGCTGCCTCTTCGGCTATCGCCTTGAACTCAGCCTTTTTTAGAACCAGACGGTGTTTCACCCCTGCCTCAGTATTAGCAATCAGGAGAGCCTCCAGAGCTTGGATGTCTCGTTCTATCACGTCTAATTGTGCACGTTTATGCTTTTTTTCACCCGCTATTAAAGAGATGCCCTGACCCCAATCACTGCTTTGTATGCCGCCCACAGGACTCAAGCTGAGTTTACTGTGCCAGTATTTTCAGCAATATATTGATCTGTTGCTTCTTGTATCTTAGACCTGATAGTGGGGATTTGAAAATACCAGGGGTTGATCCTGACCAATCGTATCTGCCTGGTTTCTTCGTAATGAACACAGATTGGGGAGTGGTCTAAAATCCCACGAGCCAAGTTTTAAGCTTCTTGAAAATGGGGTGTCTGTCGGGCCAGCGTGAAAAAATAATCAATACGTGACATACTACCATGAGCCCCCGAGAGACATGTATATTGTCGTGAGTTGGGGTTGAGACCCCTCCAAATATCTTGTAAAGGCATGGCAGACTTTAAGTCACTTAATGCTGTGCCCGCCTGGTCCTGTGGACGTGGTGGTAAACGGTCAAGCGTCGGGGACAGGGCCGCATTGCAGTCACCCCCAATCACCACGGCCCCCTCTGGGAGATTCAGGAGAAGAGCCCCTAGTTCAGGCAAGACCAGGGATTACTGTCTGGTGGGAATGTACATCGAGATTATATTGAAGGTGTGACCCTCCCAACCACCAGAGACCGACACAAGTCTTCCCTGTGGGTCATGTGTTACCCTGGGGCTTGTGAAGGGAAAAGAAGTGTGCATTAATATACTGACTCCCCTGGAGCCTCTAGTGTATCTAGAGTGCACAATTAATTTATAGCCCCATCGGTTGAGTGCTCCATATTGTGTTCCCTGGATATGCATTTCTTGTACGAGGACTACATCCGGTGCGTGTCTTTTTAGGTGTTGGAGGACTATCCCCCTTTTTATTCTGACCCCTAGTCCGTTTACGTTCCAGGAAAGTATTTTGAACCCTTTAATTTTACCCAGGGGGACCAAGGCATCCGGGCTTTGGAGGCCGACTAAATGTATGGAATCATTCTGGTCAGTTCCTGAAGTGTTCATAGACATATCATCAGTCTAGGTCAACCCAAGTACAAAGGGACTATCTAGTGTGTGGGGCTGCGAACCAGTCAGTAAGCTGTCAGCCCTCATCCGTTGTTGATACAAGTGTCATGGATGGCAAAAACTTATACAAATAAAACAATCCCATTCCCAAACTTCTCCCCCCTCCCTGTCTCCCTGCACTACGGGTTTAAACTGCCCGGCACCCCAACTAGAGTGCTTCCAACCCCAAAACACATTTTAAACTTTTTGGGAGCGGAAGTCGCAGCCCCAGCCATTCTCCACCCCCCAAATTAACCTCATGCCGTTCACTGCCAAACTACGTCTCAGTCTAGCCTACTATTCATTGATTTAGAGTTCCTGTGACTTCTTTACCCTGGGAAATTTCTTCTGGAAGGTCCAAGACAAAAATACCTCAGAAGTGTCCCCACCAGCTTGCATTTTATATTGTTCCCCTATCTAATAGTGTTGTCCCCAAAGAAACCATGGCCACATTTATTTTGGATAATCTGTCCCTTAGTGTTCCTGCTTCCCTGTTTGACTCACAGAGACATCTCATGGTGGCCCTCTTCGGTGCGGCACAGTTTTCTCTGTCGTTTCTCTTCCTGGAACACCACCCCGGCCAACTGTTTGCCATCCCTCCAACCAGGACCAGGCTTCCTCCGGAGTTTCAAAGAACCAAGTTTTGTTATCGGCCACAACCCTCAGTCTGGCTGGGATCAGCATTGCATACTTCAGTTCTCTTTCCCTCAGAGCTTTTTTCACCTCTAGGAACGAGCGTCTTAGTCTTTGAACTCTAAGGGTAAAGTCCGGAAAGAACGTAATCGTGTTGTTTTCCCATTTCACCGGGGGTGCAGTGCGAGCCGACTGCAGTATCACGTCTCGATCCCTGAAATTAAAGATTCGGGCTATATTTGGGCATGGGGGATTTCCTGGTCGTTGTGCCACTTCCGGCACCCGATGAGCACGCTCCACCGAGAAATATTTTGACAAACCTTTAGGTTGGAGATGTTGGTGGATCAGGTCTTCTACGAACAGGTCAACTGCCGGTCCCTCCGCTCTCTCCGGGACACCAAGAATGCGGACATTGTTTCGTCTTGAGCGGCCCTCGGCATCTTCCATTCTATTTTCCAACACTTGTGTCAGTTCTTTCAATTCCCCATTCAGCCGGCAGCCCCAGGTCCACAGCACCCTCGGCAACGCGCTGTTTATTCGGCAGTCCAGGCCCAGAAGCGCCCACTCACCCCGATATTTCGTAAGGTGTCCCGGGGGGAGGTCTTCCCGCGTCTCTCGGATACTCAATAAAATGGCGAGAGGAGTGAAAGGATATGCTCGGTGTGGTCTCTTATTCACCCTCCTTTCATCAGTCCCACAGCTTGCGTGTATCTATTCAGGGCACTCCCGAATTCCCCCTGCATCACTCTTCTAGGCCGCCCTCTGGCCTTCACACTTTTCCTGTGCCTCCGCAAACCCCTCACCTCGCCGTTACCTCCGGGGCTCCCTCTGTGCTCTGATGTCCGGGAGCGCCCTCCAGGGTTGCAGGTACAGATCCTTTAATTTCGGGGCCTCAGCCCGAGGCCCACCAAGCCGTGGTCTCGCAGCGAGGCTACAGCCGACTCCACCTAACTCCTTGGTCGGCTCCGCCCGCACATCGTCACGCTGTCCCGATGTCTCTGCTGGGCCGCTAGTTCTCATGCAGCCCTGGGGACTCCCTGGAAGCAGATCTTCACCCGCCCAGGCACCACTAGCTTGCCACACGCTTCTCGGTCTGGCTTTGGCAGTTTTGGTGGATGTTTGCGCGGATATATGGGGGTATTTCGTGGTGTCAGGTCGGAGCTTCCCTAGGCTGCGGCCATCGCGGTCGACAGTTGGCCATGCCCCCCGGTGTTTCCAAATCTTGTGGTGTGTGGTGTGCTCCTCCTGGCTGCTCTCCAGCTGTAATGATCCCACAACAACCTTGATCATTCATCATTAAGTAACTCCCATTCGAGAGCAGCCTGAACACTAGATTAATCACTGCAGCTGGGGACCCTTTCAAATGACAGGACAAGTTTGCAACTGAACCATTACAGGCCCCGTGAAGCATAATATCCAGGCAAATGAGAGATCCCCTCAAAGAAGTCTCGCAGTTTGTACCACTGAGAAATACTTCAGTGTCCCCATTCCTGCATCTAAATTTTTACAGTAATTCCCAAGATTCATGGATGAATTCCCTACCCATTGCTTCATACCTGCCTACCTGGTGGTGTTCTAGGCAATATTGAAACTTGAAAGTTGTTCCTGGCAGTGTTATATGGCCATGAATTAACCATTCTGTGGGTGGTGACTCTGCCACGGTATAAGGTAATAGGTCTAATTTTTCAATGCGCAGCATTGTATATTTCGCATCCCTTTGTGCCATTGTTGTCTGCTTTTCAGTCAAATTATATGCAGAGAACAGAGACTTACTGTTGATATATCACCAGGGCACATAACCAGAGCACAATGATTGTAGCGTCCAGCTTAATGACACAATAGAACGTAACTGTGATTTTCCGTGTTGTAAGATGGACAGATCCTGTTCCATTATATCTATAGCAGAAGATACAATGTTGCCTAGTGAATAAATCCTAGATGTTAGTTAGTCCTTCTGCAGTTTCCTGTTGAGAGATTTTCCAAGTTTCATTATAGACAGCGTATAAGAAGCGTTTCTGACGTGGCTTTCGGGGACCTAGCAAGAAATCACTAAGATCCACGTCGTATGACAGTAAGGACAAGTGTTGTTTCACCTGTGAAAGTGTTGAGGTTCTTAGCCAATCTAGGCATAACTTCCCTACACTGTATGATGCCACCACCCCCAGATGTTCTTGTTGTACATAGCGTAAGTCAGGCCTATGGATACTAAACCCTTTGGTGGTACCCCTGAATCTTGACTGACACCTATTCGTGTCTATAGGCCAAACTAACCACCCCTTCCAATTGGGGTCTGTTGAATTGTATGTAACGTCATGCACGATGACATCAAGTGTGCCTTCACCATTTTCTGTATAGTTTTGCCATCTCTCCAAGTGTGAAAATGAGGGTATACGAGGTGTGTTCAAGTCCTTAATCTTGGCTAACCCAAGACAGGAAGTCTGTTGCACAGTGTCATTCAGGAAAATCATCTGTTGTGGTATGAGGCATGCTCTAAATAGTGCCCTGGTTCCCTGAACCTGCCATCCCTTAGTACCCCAGACTGATTTTGTATCTATAGTGTCTTTCGATAAGTCGAAACCCTGTTCAGACAGTCGGGCAATAAAGGATGCAGAGTATATCTGTTTTGTGTTAGTGAGCATACTTTTCTTCGCAGATGTAGATGCAAGCTTATAATAATATGAGCGTGGATCAAAAATGGTATCAAAATCAGACGAGTCATCAAACATTTCATTTTTCCTAAATGCTGCAGACAGTTCTAAATCAGACAACATACTATTAACAGTTTCAGAATCCCAATCGTCAGAGTATGTGCTGGAGGTGATGATATCATTTAAAGAAATTTTGAATAAATGTGGTATTTTAAAAAGTTCAGTGGGACCAAATGCATCATTTGAAACTCTGTCCCAAACTATTCCATCAGGAACTGGAATTGCTGTAATGTTCGCATAGGACAGGTCTCTCTGTTCATGATGAGATGACTTATGAGGTTTCAGCACCAAGTTCACATCTGACACTGCGGAGCGTTCTGGGAGATAGTGTCCATTCACGAGCAAGAAAAGACAGTCACTAAACCTATCCAGAATTGTAGGAACAGTATACCAGTTATTATCCAGAGTTGTAGCCATGTTGAGACTAGGTATGTCTTTTTCAGAAAAATGTACAACTCATGAAGTTGTTTTTTGTGGGAAACTGGAGCTGGCGGTGACTCAGGTTCACTTGGATCCAGAGAAAACGTGTTGAAATCGATGAAGTAGCCAGATGCAGTTCGATCTATCTTTGGTAGCTCAGCAGGTTTTGTTGAACTGGCAGATGTCTCCTGTAGAGGCATATTGATGTAGATGTCAGTGGTAGGCCGAATTCATATCTGTGTTTCATTTGTGTTTTGATGTTCAATTTCAATAGGAACGAGTTCCATTTCATTGTTGGTAACTCCATTACTACGTATAAAAGACTCTTCGAATGTTATAAGTCTTTGGGGTCGATTCCGATCTCGGCCGGAAGTGCACCTAACAGTATTCGTCCGGAAAAAAACCAAGCCGAACGTGTGTTTCCCGACCGATTCAAACAGTCGTACGAACGAGCAAGTACGATGCGCATAACAGCACAGATTCCGAGCGAGCCGTACTTACCCATTCCAGCTCCTGTTCCCCGCCCGAGCCGGATCCGTAAACGCCGAATCGAGTCGCACGGAAGCAAATACACAGCACCTTCCGGCCGGACTAGTACGATGCGCCTTCCGTACGCGCCGAACCCGTCGCTACGTCCGGCACGTCAGAGCATCCGGGAGAGCTGTACATAAGCTCCGATTCGCGCCACAAGACGATCCACGGCGACGAGACGAACAAGCCAGCGACGAGTACGAGTCGAAGCCACGAGAAACCCGAACGAGACGACCCAACCATGAATCCCATCGCGCAGGTCCTACCAATACTCTACATCTATTACCGGTACGGACGCGTACGGCGCAGACGGTAAGTCAAACACCCACAACACAAACAAACGACACGTACCCGAAATATGTCACACACACATAGGGATGCAGAAATGACGTACACTAGCAACAGCAGAACCATAGGGGCGGGATGGCTATCACCAATGCCATACACACCCATAGGGGGGTGGATGCCTACCACTACCACCACCCCTACTCAGGGGGGCCTGGATGCCTGTCAATACTACCATCCCCACTCATAGGGGGATGGATGCCTACCACTACCACCACCCCTACTCATGGGGGCCTGGATGCCTGTCACTACTACCATCCCCACTCATAGGGGGATGGATGCCTACCACTAACACCACCCCCACTCATGGGGGCCTGGATGCCTACCACTAACACCACCCCTACTCATGGGGGCCTGGATGCCTGTCACTACTACCATCCCCACTCATAGGGGGATGGATGCCTACCACTACCACCACCCCTACTCATGGGGGCCTGGATGCCTGTCACTACTACCATCCCCACCCATAGGGGGATGGATGCCTACCACTACCACCACCCCTACTCATGGGTGCCTGGATGCCTACCACTACCACCACCCCTACTCATGGGGGCCTGGATGCCTGTCACTACTACCATCCCCACTCATAGGGGGGATGGATGCCTACCACTACCACCACCCCTACTCATTGAGGCCTGGATGCCTACCACTACCACCACCCCTACTCAGGGGGGCCTGGATGCCTGTCACTACTACCATCCCCACTCATAGAGGCCTGGATGCCTACCACTACCACCACCCCTACTCATGTGTGCCTGGATGCCTGTCACTACTACCATCCACACTCATAGGGGGATGGATGCCTACCACTAACACCACCCCTACTCATGGGTGCCTGGATGCCTACCACTACCACCACCCCTACTCATGGGGGCCTGGATGCCTGTCACTTCTACCATCCCCACTCATAGGGGGATGGATGCCTACCACTACCACCACCCCTACTCATGGGGGCCTGGATGCCTGTTATTACTACCATCCCCACTCATAGGGGGATGGATGCCTACCACTAACACCACCCCTACTCATGGGGGCCTGGATGCCTACCACCACTACCATCCCCACTCATAGGGTGGGTAATGCATGACACAACCAGCATACTCCAACATAAGGAATGTCAGAAAAAGACATCACCCCAACATCATGACAAGCGTGTAGTCTGTGTCAAATGCCTACAACACTGAACATGACAATGAACATACAATGTGACCCCCTATCACATGTGTCACACATAAATGTGTGTGGCCTCCACAATGCAAGCAGACCATGACCACTGTGGCAATGGGGTCTAAACCCCCATCATCACAGTGACCAAAATGTAAGTGTGGGGTCCATAGCTGAAGCACATTTTGAACATTGGGGCAATGGGGTCTAAACCCCCATCATCACAGTGTCCAAAATGTAAGTGTGGGGTCCATAGCTGAAGCACATTTTGAACATTGTGGCAATGGGGTCTAAACCCCCATCATCACAGTGTCCAAAATGTAAGTGTGGGGTCCATAGCTGAAGCACATTTTGAACATTGTGGCAGTGGGGTCTAAACCCCCATCATCACAGTGTCCAAAATGTAAGTGTGGGGTCCATAGCTGAAGCACACTTTTGAACATTGTGGCAATGGGGTCTAAAGCCCCATCATCACAGTGATCAAAAGGTAAGTGTTGTCATGGAAAAAGCTGCAATGCATGGATGATTCCTGGTCACACAACAACAAACACATCAGTGGCAAAGTAGTGCTTGTGTCCCATAGCAACATAGATTGGGTGAGGCAAACAGTGCAGTGCAAATAAGACATACCTTTGGCCATGTGCAGACAAACATCACCCATGGGGGCTGACATTGTCAACATTTATCAATTACACAATGACAGAAGTGACCATCATAATGCAGACCCACATATCTGCACCAATGGACACACAAATGTAGATATCCTGTGGAGACTGTAGATGTGAGGTGAACAAATACCATACCATGGCAGCAATGGGACATACAAACCATGATTATTGTGCTGACTGATGACCTAGGAGTCCCAGGGACAGCAGGGGAAATCCACCAAACAACATACAGCCAATGCAACACTAAAGATATGCCAATGCAGTGGTGCAGATGCACAAACACAAACAGGCAGCCTCACACTGCATATCAAACACAACAGGTGATGGGGGGGGTGTGCCAGTGTCCCCTGGCAACCCCACAACACATGAGGAGGCCTGAATCCCAATTACACAGATGTGTATACAGTGCCACACATAAAGTGGATCGGATTTCCTTATGTGGGCAATCAGGCATTGTTAGATGAGAGGGAGCCCAAATTACACATGTCACACAAGCTTGTAGGAACAGCAACTAACACAGCAAGAGACAGACCCACCACAGCACTACTCCCAGGGACACCGCATTGTGGTGACACTAGCCTGCATGATAATCCCACTGTGATGACAAAGGTAGATGTCGTTCACACAGTGAACCACAGCCATGTGTCCTGAGCAACTAACTACCATCACACCTACACAAGCACAAATCAATCAGCACGGCCTGTCAGCCAAGGCCAATATGGAGGTAGGGGTCTAGCCGTGCAACAACTCACATTTGCACACACTCAACACCACACACCTTGATCTCCACCAATGTGCAGCTGTGAAGCTCATATGGACTGGTGACATTGCACATGCGCCCATGACAATCCCAGGGGGGGTGGTGGGAACTAAGGTGTGAAACCCATCACACATGGCAAGTCAACAAGACTCGTGAATGTCTGACACACTGCACAGTACGCCGTACATGGGCATGACATGAAATCCACCCCAATCAATGGGATCCCGGCCACAGTCACACACCAATGAAGAAGCCAAGGTGACACACAAAGAACACACATAGACAACTTCCAACATTGCAGCTCTGACCCTGAGGAGTGGCAGCAGTCACACACACAACGTGTCACAATCACTGAAAGCTACCACAAACTGTAAATTACATGACTTGTGTAACCCACAAGTGCCAAGGGGAATCCTGACTGTGTCCCATCTGCGTTTGCCCACATCCCCAGCCCTGACAACAAAGACAACTAGGGATGACAACCTCATGAACATTAGTTTGCCATGCACCCACATCCCGGAGAAACCAGGTCCAAGATGCTGGATGAACACAGGACAACTCAGCAAGCATCACAAACAGGAACATCCCTAGGGACACAGCCTGTGTAGGAAAAGGGAAGGGAACACACACAGACATGCTCACACAACACACAACATGGGCCCAGCCAATGTCACGGGATTACACACTGCCATGAGGGCACTCCACTCCTGTGGAAGGTCCGCTGTGCCAAACCTTGTCTGTGCACGACTCAAACATGTCAGCAGAACACTCGGTCAGTGAGTCAACAACTACAACACACTGAAGGCTCTGCTCACATCAGCCTGGGTACGGGAGTGTCACGTCAGTCATCTGCATACACCCTAAACACGTGTCAAGCAAGTTGCACTGTATACACAGATGAGTCCTTCAACATTGATGTGCTAAACTGCATGTCCAGTGGAGATGGGCACACAGTCAGGGAAATAGAAACATTGAACAGTGGTAAGCACACCAGATGTGCATCAGTGTAAGCCAAAGATGTTAATTTACAAATGCAAAACGTACATCCATGTGTCAAATGCTGAACATTACACCCTCAGACTGCAGCAAAGGATGCTATAGATCCAGACTACATTAGGACACATATCCCATGGACCACATGGAGTCCATCACAGCAACACTTAATTTTCCTGATCTGAACACTATTACAACAGCAAATGCATGATGATACTCATCTACATCATGTACATCCAAAGAAAAACCACAATTAAACAAAAAGAGGCTTTATTCAGCAAATGTTAAATTAAAATTTGAAGTCCAAAAGAAACTAAGGCCAATGGCCAGTCCAAATACACAGTCCCAACAGGGTGATACGTGACAACTTGTCACCCATTGCTTGCCTGCACTGCTATGGACAGGGGACATCCCCCTCAGAGGGGCATACAAGGGGCAGGCCAGGCACCGCAGGGACAGGATCAGGGGATGCCAGAAGGAGGCAGTGAAGGGGTGGTGGGTGCAGGAGTGTCACCAGCAACTGCAGTGGAGGTGTCTGACTCAGTGGGGGCCGGCACCACTGTAGGGCACAACTCAGATGTTGTGGGTGCTGCAACCACTGCAGTGGGCCGGTCAGATGGAGTGGACTGGGTCCCCACTGCAGTGACCGAGTCAGACGGGGTGGTTGTGGACTCCACTGCAGTGCATAACTCCAAGGGAGTGGAAGGGGGGGTAGATGAGGTGGGCAGGACAGAGGGGGGGGCCCGGTCTCCACACCAGTGGCACAAACAGGCAGAGCGTCTGGTTTGGGGGTGGAAGAGCAAGTGGTAGGGGGGGAGGGCCTAAGCAGTTTGGGGATGCGGTATCGGTGTGTGGGGGAACCTGGGTTAGGGTGTGGCGGTGGAACCTGTGCGGTGGTGGCCTGGGGGATGGAGGAAAGAGACTGTGTGGTAGAGCTGCGTGGTGGTGGGGTCTTGCCCTTCCTGGTCCGGGGGGGCTTTCGAATGGGGTCCTCTGCCTGGGGGAGGGTGTCCGTGTGTGAGGGGCACTCCCCTCTGTGAGTGGTGGTCGCCTCTTCCGCCTGGACTTCGTGTCAGGTGTATCTGTGGGGGAAGAGGCCAAGCTCACAGAGGAAGAGCTTCTGGGAGGGGGGTTGCAGGTGAGGCAAGGGAAGGGCTTTTGGAGGGAGAGGCATCTGAGGACTGCGCAGTGCTCGTGGATGCGTGTGTGTGTGTCTGGGCCCCAGCCCCTGTGAGTGAGGTATCAGTCCCCTGACTGTGCGTGCGTGTGCGTCTGGATTTTGGTGTGTGTGTCTGTGTGCTGCTTGTGTCTGTGCTGGTGCGTGCCGGTGCCGGTGTGTGTGTGCTTGGGACAGGTAGGGTGCTGGGTATTGTGGATGGGGCAGAGGTAGGAGGGGCGAGGGACTGTTGCAGGAGGGACACTGCTGCCGTCAGTGAGGAGGCCATGGACTGATTGGTCCGATGTAGGGCAGACATGCCAGATGACATGCCCTCCATGAATGACACCAGTTGTATCAAAAGACCCTTGTGTGCATGGAGGACACTCAGAATTGATGTTTGCCCTACATGGATCTGTTTCAGCAAGTCCACAGACTCCACACTCAGGGCAGCAGGGGGGACAGAGGCAGGGGGTGCGGTGCCTGGCATGAAGGAGACACGCTCCCCTACACGGGAGCCTCCACGGACATGTGGGATTGGAGCAGATGGGAGGGTGGAGATGGTGGTGGTGGCGGGGACAGACTTGCTTGACGTTGCCTCTGGTCTGCTGACACCCGCCTCCACAAGGGAGTCCTCACTGGAGATGCTGTTTTCCCCAGCCGAGGTGGTCGTAGCTGAGGTATCCTCAGTGTGGCTCCCCTCACCCTCCGTGCCACTGGGTCCCTCGGTCTCCCATACAGTGGACCCAGTCTGGCTCTGCCGCTCCTCTGGGTCCGTGGAGCTGTCTCCTCCTGTGGCCGTGGATGTATCTGCAAACAATCAGGATAAACAGAGCAACATTAGTCACCTGTACTGACCACACACACCACAGTAAGTACAGCACATCACAGAGCAAGCCCTGCCATCATTTGCTAGACATTGCAATTAGTGCTGACACTGATTTCAAGAAGCCCATTGTCTGCCTGACAGTCATCCTACATGTCCATGCACCCATCTGTCTGCTGCCTGTTGTATGCGACTAATCATATGTGCACACATGCACCACATACACAGTTGTTGGACATCCAAGAGTATATATGGAAATGTGTCACTCCAAACACATGCCATCTCCTGCCACTGACTCAGTACATGTGTCAGGAAAAGTGATGGGCAAAGTCTCTGTTGATATGCGGGTTTTGCTTCCATCACCAGACACAATGATGTCCACATGTCCTGATAGACAATGCAACAATGGTGTGCATGCAGGACATATCACACCACTGCTGGATCACCCTTTGCGATTGGAATGTCATGGCACAGGCCTGTCTGGCAAGTCAGTCATAACTGTCTCCTGTCACAGGGGCAGTGCATACACACAACACCAGTCTGCACTGTGTCACAATCAGGGAGTTTTAGAAATGTAAGCCCTGTAGCTGACAGGTGCACATGTGCACCCCTGGCCACCCACATCATGAGGACTGAGATGATCCCACGTCAATCAAATGAGACATTTGAGTGACTGCAAACACAAATCCATACACATGAGCACTTCACCGTCTGATGAGAATGAACCAAAGCTGCCGGTACCTCAATGTTTCATACAACATTGTGCACAGTCAAGGGATCAGAGACCTATGCATTGACCTATGTGCAGATCCCATAGTCATAACTCAGATGGCTAGCCACCCCAAATTGTTAAACACTCCAGGAGTCCAAATAGCAAGGCCACACCACGGTGACACAGAGGCACACACCTGAGTGCACTCTTCGCAATGCCCAATATGTATGCTGACACACGGGAGTGGGAGAACAGAGTGCCTTCGATGTACGGAGTAGGCATTACAGTCCTGGTCCATGTGCAACATGGTATTACCCTGAACACTAGGCAGGTGGCTATGCATGTGTCACACACATGATGTACATACTTCGAGGCCCCTACCTTGGTCTCTGCAGCAGCATGGGTGTGTGGCACATACCCCAGACATGTGGTGAGTCAGAGCAGCAATTGGAACACATATTAAAGCCATACCCAGAGTACATGTCAGATCACAGGCAATGTGAGCAATTGTACCACCCATGCAGCCCACCACAAAGTTCCTGTAACTGATGCTGTCCCCAACTTGAACCACAGGTAACTGCAAGTACACAGTGTAGGAAGGTGGAATCTGACTATATGGTTGCCTCCACTTTTTTTATGGTGTTTTGCTGGTTTATGACTTAGTTGGACTGGGATCCTGCTATTCAGGGCCCCAGTCTATCTGCTTTCTCTGTAAAAGGTTTCCATGTGCCTTAGGCACATCTCTGATTGGAATCTGGAGTGCCCTTATAAGTCCCTAGTATATGGTATACTATGTACCAAGGGCATAGGTACCTCAGAGGCCTACCAGGGGCTGCAGCATGTATTATGCCACCCCTGTAAGGCCATCCAAACTGACACCACAGGTCTGCTACTGCAGCCTGGGTAGGGTGGTGCATGCATCTCCTTACTGTGATATAGGTTACCTATATCACTAAATACATACACACATATAAACCTATAAGTCACTCCTAAGGCAGGCCTTATCAATCCTAAAGGCAGAGTGCATGGTTCCTATGTGAGAGGGTGCCCCTGCATGAGCAGGGCCCCTCTGCAGCGTTCGGAGACCATCTCTGATGCTGTTTGTAGTGCAGCCTGACCATATACTCTTAAGCGCATTATATCCTCGCGGTAAAATGCTAACTTTGGAATGGCTGCACCTAAACATGTCGTGTTTGGTGTCAAACATCTTGGAATACTACCCCCCGCCAATCCTGGCGGCGGGGGTAGCATTCCACCCTTCTAGAGGGAAAGACATGTTAACTCTGGCTTACCCGGTAACTTCTTTCTGAAGCCCTGGCATCACAAAATGGATGCTGCTGCCACAGACACAAGTCTGGCCTCCTGCTGCTGGACGAAACTCCGGCAGGGGAGGCCTGGACAATAGGTTTCCTGTTGCAGGGAGGTGTGACCACCTCCCCAGACAGGATAATGTGTATTGGGGCTGGGTGGGTGCACTCTTAGAGTGCTTTGAAGTCCTGCACTGGGGGAGCAAAAGGCTCCTCTGTGCATATGCCAGTTCAAACCAGCTCAGGGGCTACCTGCCCCTGCTCTGGCGCGAAACTGGACAAAGGGAAGTGGGTGTAGCCACCCCTCCCTTGACCCTCCCATAGGTGGGGTCATAGAGCTAGTCCATCCCCTCTTTTAGTATAAGAGGGGGAACCTTGCCATTGCAAAGCAGATAACCCCTGGACGACGCTCTACAGAAGAATCCTGGCCCTTCGACGTTCCACTACCTTTGGAAGACAGAAGAATCTCCCTTGGAGTCAAGGAGTGACTCCCCTGCTTGGCAGGCACCAAAAACGACAACGACGGTCGCAAACTACGCCGCTCCTGCCGGAGTCCGAAGTCCCTGCAGCCCAGGAAGTGGATTTCCTGACCTCTCCCAGGCCATCGTGAGTCCCCAGCGAAGCTGAGGCAAGTGGACCCCACGAGTAACGAGGAACCGCGACCCCTGGGTACCGTGCACTATTGTCGAGTGCAACCCCTTCACAACGTTCTACGAACCTGTGCTTTGGACCACGTGTGGTCCCGACCTCCAGCAGGAATCCCTCCGAAGATCAGAGGCCTACACTGTCCCGAGTGACCGTGGGCCCCTGTTGAGTGATTCCGCCCGAGGTGTCTTCGCGATCCCTTGCCCGCTGGCTTGTGGGTCCCCAGAAGACTTCTTAAAGAAACCAAAGGGCTCCCCTGGTTGCTCCAGGCCTGCCCTGACTTACCCTCGCTGGGTGAGTTCCACAGACCTTGCTGGTCTGCGCCATCGACTTTTCTTCATCTCCCCGAGACTTGCGGCTGCCAAGGCTTGTTGGCTCCGATCGAGTTGCCGACACCGCAGTCAGCTGCAGACGTCGAGGGACACACCGAATCCAGCTCCTGGTTGTCGTCGACGCCTCCTGGACCACGTGGCTGAAGAGTCAAGGCACCCGCAACCGACCTGAATCACTCGACGACGGTGGGCATCCATCTTCCTTGCCCCGAGTCACTGCCAAGTGACTTTGAACACTGTCCCCTCTGCTTTCAGGTCATCCTTCTTCAGAATCCAGGCTTGGATTCCACCGGACACTTCTTCAGCTCCCGCAAGCAGCAAGTCTTCTTTGTTCGCCATTGAAAACGACGCCGCGACCCGACACCAAAGGACACCTGTGCACCCGGCTTCCCTGGGTGAGGTAACTCCAGCACTACGGTGCTCCTGTGGGTGTGGGCCCTAGAACGACTTACCCTGTAAGTGACTTGCTTGTAGGTTCTATAGAAGTATCCTAAAACTCTTTATTTCCAACCGCGACTTGCCCCATTGAAGTCAACGGCGATCCGCGCCTGTGTATCTACACTGCACGCGTCCCCCGTGGGTCCTTTACTTACCTGCCTTGGGTGGTTTCGTGAGGCCCCAGCACTTCTGAAGGCCCTAGGCCTTGTCTCCCTGCAAGTCGTTGTCCCTAAGTCTCTTACTTAGTATATGGTCTGGTACGCCCCTAGGGCCCCAGCCATATTTTGTGCTTAACTTATTGTGAAACGTTGATTTGTGCATATGTTTGTCTTCTAATCTCATAAAGAGATTAGTAGAGAGTTATTTAGAAATAAATACATATATATTTGATATATATACCTGTGTGGTGTCTTTTCATTTGGTGATTCAAGAGATTATATGGTAAAACAAGCTGCTTTACATTCCTCCGAGACTTAGCCTGAAGGCTGCTCTCCACAGCTACCACTAGGATAGCTTTCTTTAAAAGGTTGTCTTAAACCTATCTACCATAAGAGTCGATTTGCCCTGGTGCAAGGTGTCCACTTTAATTAGTGAACAGCATATACCAGGCCAACTTCTCACATTGGTGGGCAGCGTGTGGGATTCCAGCTTGCCATTGTTTTACCAGAAAATCTCTATTTGAATTACTAACTGAAAACCATTATAGGTACTCAAGGTACATATAAAGTCAAGCTTAGTATCAATAAGTTCTACTGAACTTAGAGCTGGGTGCCAAGGGATAGCACACCCTTTCCACAGCTCAAGCTAGGATCAGTAGGCCACAAACTAGTGTAGGTAGTACAACACTGCACAACACTAGAATGTCTTTAAGGGAGGATCCAAAGAATCCTTGCAGGAAGCCATTGAGCTTCCACCCTCCAAGTATGATACACTCCCATTCTTGGAATTGAGAGCTTTATGCAACTTGAGAAAAATAAGGACAGGCCAAAGCCTCACCACCCAACACCTCAAGGAGTTGTTGGTGGCTTATGACCTTAGTAAGACCTGTAGGGACTGAAGGGGTAGGAGCTGAGGGTGGGGCAGAAGAAGAGGAGGAGGCCAGGGGTACCAATACCCCCAGCCCCCCTCTGAAACTGGCCAGGAGGGTGACAATGACCCTGACCTGGAAAACCCAATCCCTCCTGTGGATGATGATGAGGATGATCAAAATGATGCCCTCTTTGTCCCCCCAGGAAGGATTAAGAGTGTGCCCAGGAAGTCTAGATCTCCTTCTCAGGAGTCTAACCACTCTGGCACCTCTATAGGGAGCTCTGTCTCCTCTCACAGGAGGGAATCCTCTCATGAGAGGAGAGCCAGGCTGGTCCGGTATGAGGAAACTCAGCTGGAAATCAGAAAAAAGCAACTGGCTTTAGATAGGGAATCCCTAGATCTCCTCAGGGAGAGAAGAAAGTTGGGACTAGAGTCCCATGGTGGCAGCAATATCCCTAGAGATAGGGACAGGTCTTATGACCATAGAAACCTAAACAAGATTGTCCCTCCCTACCAGAGTGGGGATGACATCCACAAATGGATAACTGCACTGGAGAGGGCCTGTAAAGTTCAGAAGGTCCCCCAGAGGCAGTGGGCAGCAATCTTGTGGCTCTCCTTTGCAGACAAAGGTAGAGACAAGCTCCTCACTGTAAGAGAAGAGGATGCTGACAATTACACAGTCTTGAAGAGTGCTCTGATAGATGGGTTTGGCCTAACCACTGAACAGTATAGGTTGAAGTTCAGAGACACCCAAAAAGCTCAGACTCAAGACTGGGTTGATTTTGTAGATTGTGCTACAAAGGCTCTGGAAGGTTGGATACATGGCAACAAAGTGCAGGACTTTTTAGGATTGTACAATTTGATTATGAGGGAGCAGATCCTTAATAATTGTCAAAACCAGCTTTTGCACCAGTATCTGGTGGACTCTGATCTGACCTCTCCCCAAGAATTGGGAAAGAAGGCAGACAAGTGGGTCAGAACCAGAGTAAAAACTAGAAATCAGGGTGGTGACCAGAAGAAAGATTCTACTAAGTCCCAAGAGAAAGGTGGGGATAAATCTAAGGATAAGTCCCCTACAGGGCCCCAAAATTCCTCTTCTGGGGGTGGGTCCCAAACTCCTTCCTCTCCTGAAAAGAAACCCTATTGCCATGTCTGTAAAAAGCCTGGGCACTGGAAAACTGATCCCAGTTGCCCCAGGATTGGCAATAAAGAAAATGTTCCTCCCACAACTACTACCACCCCTCCTGGTACTACCAGTAGTAATCCTCCAGTTGGGAGTAGTGCACCCAAAAAGTTAGGTGCTTTTGCAAGAGGAACAGAGGTGGGCCCTAGTTTAGACAGGGACCCCTCAACAGACTCCTCTGACTCTGATGGTGGTATAGGATTTGCCACCTTTACCATGGGTCCCATAGCATTGGGCAGGTACAGATTGGAGCCAATAATTAATGGTCAGAAAGCTGTGGCATTTAGGGACACAGGGGCTAGTGTCACCATGGTGGCAGGGAAACTAGTCCCCCTCACCAGCTTTTACCTGAGTTTAAATACCAGGTGACCAACATTGATGGTGTCAGAACAGATCACCCCATGGCCATAGTCAATCTCAGCTGGGAGGGGGTCACAGGCCCAAAAAGAGTGGCAGTGTCCCCAACCCTACCTGTAGATTGCCTGATGGGCAATGATCTGGAAATTTCAGCCTGGGCTGAAGTGGAACACCAAACCCATCTTAGGATGTTGGGCGTCCCTGTAAAGGTTAGTGGGGCTGTGATGGCCACAGCCCCAGCCCAAGAATTTGGAGAGATGGAGCCTGAAAGAATGGCCCACTCTCCCCCAAAAGAGAGCACAAGGGTTGAAGAAAAGTCTTCTTCCCCCAGACAGTAGGTAAGGGTCAGCCTCCTCAGGGAACTGACCCTACCCCTAGTGAAGGAACTGCCACAGAGGTAGTCAGGCCTGGCCTGGCCACACCCCTGATGGCAGAGGACCCTTCCAAGGTGGTACTCCCGTCTGGAGCAGGTAACCTGCCCCTCTCTACCCTGCCTCAGTCAGCCCAGGGCTGCAGAGGTCAGGGAGGTCAGTGGACCCCCAGGGCCCCCTGTCCAGAGGAAGCCCCCCATCAGCAGATTAGGGGCACCCAGTCTAGTAGCCCTAGCCAGGTGAAAATTCCTTCTACACACTGAGGGATCCCCCATACCTTTATGTAGGGACCTCCCCAGAAGGACTCTGGTAGGCAAGGGCAAACCTGGGACCAGAAGGTTCCAAACCTGCCATGTCCCTCCAGTAGTCCATCCAAAGGGACCCAACCCACAGCTGTAGGCAGCCAAAGGTTGACCCTTAGAGCAAAGTGCAACTCAGTCATGGAAAGACAGGCATACATGGTGACCAGTGATCTGAGGAAGCTGAGGCCAACATTCCTAGGGCCTCACTTCCCTACTCAGACACCTCACCAGCCTTGTACTTTACCTAAGCACACCACAGGTAGTGATTCCCCATGGTGGAGACCCTCTCATACCCTTAGGGTGAGGGATTGCTTAGTGGACCATAAGACAGGGGGCAACCATGCTAGTGCAGGTGCTTCCTTATATGACCACTTAGTCAATGAAGGCTCAACTGGCCAAGGTTAGCCTTATCTCCTTTCGTTTGGGGGGTTATGTAGGAAGGTGGAATCTGACTATATGGTTGCCCCCACTTTTTTTATGGTGTTTTGCTGGTTTATGACTTAGTTGGACTGGGATCCTGCTATTCAGGGCCCCAGTCTATCTGCTTTCTCTGTAAAAGGTTTCCATGTGCCTTAGGCACATCTCTGATTGGAATCTGGAGTGCCCTTATAAGTCCCTAGTATATGGTATACTATGTACCAAGGGCATAGGTACCTCAGAGGCCTACCAGGGGCTGCAGCATGTATTATGCCACCCCTGTAAGGCCATCCAAACTGACACCACAGGTCTGCTACTGCAGCCTGGGTAGGGTGGTGCATGCACCTCTTACTGTGATATAGGTTACCTATATCACTAAATACATACACACATATAAACCTATAAGTCACTCCTAAGGCAGGCCTTATCAATCCTAAAGGCAGAGTGCATGGTTCCTATGTGAGAGGGTGCCCCTGCATGAGCAGGGCCCCTCTGCAGCGTTCGGAGACCATCTCTGATGCTGTTTGTAGTGCAGCCTGACCATATACTCTTAAGCGCATTATATCCTCGCGGTAAAATGCTAACTTTGGAATGGCTGCACCTAAACATGTCGTGTTTGGTGTCAAACATCTTGGAATACTACCCCCCCGCCAATCCTGGCGGCGGGGGTAGCATTCCACCCTTCTAGAGGGAAAGACATGTTAACTCTGGCTTACCCGGTAACTTCTTTCTGAAGCCCTGGCATCACAAAATGGATGCTGCTGCCACAGACACAAGTCTGGCCTCCTGCTGCTGGACGAAACTCCGGCAGGGGAGGCCTGGACAATAGGTTTCCTGTTGCAGGGAGGTGTGACCACCTCCCCAGACAGGATAATGTGTATTGGGGCTGGGTGGGTGCACTCTTAGAGTGCTTTGAAGTCCTGCACTGGGGGAGCAAAAGGCTCCTCTGTGCATATGCCAGTTCAAACCAGCTCAGGGGCTACCTGCCCCTGCTCTGGCGCGAAACTGGACAAAGGGAAGTGGGTGTAGCCACCCCTCCCTTGACCCTCCCATAGGTGGGGTCATAGAGCTAGTCCATCCCCTCTTTTAGTATAAGAGGGGGAACCTTGCCATTGCAAAGCAGATAACCCCTGGACGACGCTCTACAGAAGAATCCTGGCCCTTCGACGTTCCACTACCTTTGGAAGACAGAAGAATCTCCCTTGGAGTCAAGGAGTGACTCCCCTGCTTGGCAGGCACCAAAAACGACAACGACGGTCGCAAACTACGCCGCTCCCGCCGGAGTCCGAAGTCCCTGCAGCCCAGGAAGTGGATTTCCTGACCTCTCCCAGGCCATCGTGAGTCCCCAGCGAAGCTGAGGCAAGTGGACCCCACGAGTAACGAGGAACCGCGACCCCTGGGTACCGTGCACTATTGTCGAGTGCAACCCCTTCACAACGTTCTACGAACCTGTGCTTTGGACCACGTGTGGTCCCGACCTCCAGCAGGAATCCCTCCGAAGATCAGAGGCCTACACCGTCCCGAGTGACCGTGGGCCCCTGTTGAGTGATTCCGCCCGAGGTGTCTTCGCGATCCCTTGCCCGCTGGCTTGTGGGTCCCCAGAAGACTTCTTAAAGAAACCAAAGGGCTCCCCTGGTTGCTCCAGGCCTGCCCTGACTTACCCTCGCTGGGTGAGTTCCACAGACCTTGCTGGTCTGCGCCATCGACTTTTCTTCATCTCCCCGAGACTTGCGGCTGCCAAGGCTTGTTGGCTCCGATCGAGTTGCCGACACCGCAGTCAGCTGCAGACGTCGAGGGACACACCGAATCCAGCTCCTGGTCGTCGTCGACGCCTCCTGGACCACGTGGCTGAAGAGTCAAGGCACCCGCAACCGACCTGAATCACTCGACGACGGTGGGCATCCATCTTCCTTGCCCCGAGTCACTGCCAAGTGACTTTGAACACTGTCCCCTCTGCTTTCAGGTCATCCTTCTTCAGAATCCAGGCTTGGATTCCACCGGACACTTCTTCAGCTCCCGCAAGCAGCAAGTCTTCTTTGTTCGCCATTGAAAACGACGCCGCGACCCGACACCAAAGGACACCTGTGCACCCGGCTTCCCTGGGTGAGGTAACTCCAGCACTACGGTGCTCCTGTGGGTGTGGGCCCTAGAACGACTTACCCTGTAAGTGACTTGCTTGTAGGTTCTATAGAAGTATCCTAAAACTCTTTATTTCCAACCGCGACTTGCCCCATTGAAGTCAACGGCGATCCGCGCCTGTGTATCTACACTGCACGCGTCCCCCGTGGGTCCTTTACTTACCTGCCTTGGGTGGTTTCGTGAGGCCCCAGCACTTCTGAAGGCCCTAGGCCTTGTCTCCCTGCAAGTCGTTGTCCCTAAGTCTCTTACTTAGTATATGGTCTGGTACGCCCCTAGGGCCCCAGCCATATTTTGTGCTTAACTTATTGTGAAACGTTGATTTGTGCATATGTTTGTCTTCTAATCTCATAAAGAGATTAGTAGAGAGTTATTTAGAAATAAATACATATATATTTGATATATATACCTGTGTGGTGTCTTTTCATTTGGTGATTCAAGAGATTATATGGTAAAACAAGCTGCTTTACATTCCTCCGAGACTTAGCCTGAAGGCTGCTCTCCACAGCTACCACTAGGATAGCTTTCTTTAAAAGGTTGTCTTAAACCTATCTACCATAAGAGTCGATTTGCCCTGGTGCAAGGTGTCCACTTTAATTAGTGAACAGCATATACCAGGCCAACTTCTCACACACAGTACCCAAGTGACCTAAGTCACAGACTGTAAGGGCCACACCTGTGTATCAGATGAGGCGGGGGCATGACACAAGTGAGGGACATGAGTCCAGGACGACATGACAGTTGTACTGTGGAAGTGGAACCAGGCTAAAGGAGTGCATAGAGCATGTCAGTCATAGTACACAGTTGAGGCTAGCACTTACCCCCTCCTTGCTGCTGTCTGGCCTTCAGCTGCCCATCCAGGTCAGGGAAGACCACCGCCAGGATCCGGAGCATGTGGGGTCCGGTGTCCGCCCTCCTGCGAGGGAGGCGACAGCTTCAGCTGGACCCTTGCGATCCTCCGGGTTCAGCCCGAAGGTCCTGCCACCTCTTCTGGCAGTTGCGGATCCTGCGCCTGTAGACCCCCACAGATCGTACTGCCCGGACGATGGTCAGCCAGATCTCCTGCTTCTGGTGGGCATCAACCTGTGAGGATGACAAAGTGAAAAGGCCATTACTACACATGCAACATTTCCGTGCATCACACAGTTGGATATACATGTCTCAATCACAGGGGCCTATGATCTACACAGGTAGTGCAACTATGGCTATGAACAGTTTGCCAGCAGTTACTAAATGGTATCATTGCCTGGGAAGTAAAACCTTGTTGGAATGCACTGTTACTGCACTATACCTGTTCAGTGCATGTGACTACACACTTTGGGGGTGACAACTACTCAGTGAGCATGCTAGTCACTGGTGTACACACTGTACGTCTTGCTAGTCAGACAACATGCACAATTAGTAAGGCAGTGGACAGCACACTCACCTGCTCCCCTGGTTTCCCATACAGCTTGCTGTACTGTGGAAGGAGGCTGTCCAGCAGGGCCTGGTTCTCCTCAGTGCTGAAGGCTGGGGCTCTATCCACAGTACGTGCCATTGCAGTAGCCAGAGGATGCAGAGGCAGCAGCAGTGGTAGTGGCAGATGTCCTGGAGCATGTAGTGCAGGCAAGTGAGCTCTCAGGGGAACAGCCAGCATTATATGTGTGCTGCAGAGGCAGATACTGTCCCATGTGTCCAAAGTGATAGGTCCAAGTCGTTTGCATCTTCTGAATCTGGACAATCCATGGAATTGCACCACTTATACACGCCCACAGCATCCTTCAAAAGTTCAACTTCATGACACCCATTAATTTGCAACATTGTTGTGGGTGGCCAACTGAATTCACTGCATCCGACTCGTTAACGAAAACGTGTCCGTTACCATGTCAGGCCATAGCCAATGCGTGCGCACCGATCGGTCCATTGCTGTACAACGTGTATTTCGAAAAACAACACGTATCCGTTCACATCATATGCAATGTCCAATGCGTGCGCACCGATCGGTCCATTGCTGTACAACGCGTATCCGCTCACATCATATGCAATGTCCAATGCGTGCGCACCGATCGGTCCATTGCTGTACAACGCGTATCCGCTCACATCATATGCAATGTCCAATGCTTGCGCACCGATCGGTCCATTGCTGTACAATGCGTATCCGTTCACATCATATGCAATGTCCAATGCGTGCGCACCGATTGGTCCATTGCTGTACAACGCGTATTTCGAAAAACAACACGTATCCGTTCACATCATATGCAATGTCCAATGCGTGCGCACAGATCGGTCCATTGCTGTACAACGCGTATCCGCTCACATCATATGCTATGTCCAATGCGTGCGCACCGATCGGTCCATTGCTGTACAACGCGTATCCGCTCACATCATATGCAATGTCCAATGCGTGCGCACCGATCGGTCCATTGCTGTACAACACGTATCCGTTCACATCATATGCAATGTCCAATGCGTGCGCGCCGATCGGTCCATTGCTGTACAACGCGTATTTTGAAAAACAACACGTATCCGTTCACATCATATGCAATGTCCAATGCGTGCGCACCGATCGGTCCATTGCTGTACAATGCGTATCCGCTCACATCATATGTAATGGCCAATGCGTGCACACGGATCGGTCCATTGCTGTACGACGCGTCCCTGTACAAGTCACTCGCATATGTCACCATGCTTGTCACTGGTGAACGTATGCCAGCCACATTTACTTGCCAGGGGCACACCTACAACACCACAGCCTGTCCACACTGTATCCTAAGGCATGTAAGGCTGCATTACCTTTTCTGTGTATGGGGGTCAACATGTGGTTTTTTGGGTGGCACTTGGGGGCAGCCACTCCCAGCCTGTGCACGTGTTCATGGGGACAGAATCCTTTGTGTGTTGTGCACATGACCACTGTGATGTGCAACTGTTCATTTCAGAGCATGTGGCATGGTCACATTTCCAGGTTGTGTTTGTGTATGTCATGTCACATACCCCCTGACTCCCATGTGGGAAGGTATGTACGTCACAGGGTGACCCATTGCCACAATAGTGATGGCCCTCCACAGTCTGTGTGCATGTTGTGTTTCCGATGTCTCTGATTCCATGTGCACAATGGGAGACAGTCTCCACATCCATGCTGTTTGTGCATGGACTTTGATGTTGTGCGTGTGTGTGTCACAGACGTCCATGTCTGTCCTGCAGAGGCAACAGGGGCCACTACCTGTGGGAGTCATGGTTGTTTTGCTGACGTGTACATGATACGCCATGTCCTGTCAGTGTCCATGTGGCAATACAGGGTCCCTGGGAATCTACCTGTCAATGAGCTGTGATGCCTGTGGCACATCTGTCCTGACATGTCACTGTGGTGTGTGTTTGGAACGTGACAGCAGTAAATGGGTACTGTGACACAGCCTAATGATTTCCCATAGCACAACCTGGAACTTGTAGTCAACACATGTTGAACTGTGATGTTATATGTTGGCCATGTAGGTGCCATATATGTCCATACAGAACGGCACACACATCAGGTACTTGTGTCTCGTAATGATGTATCATGTGATATTGAGTATGGTCAATGGCACATATGTGGGGTGACTGACAATCTTTCTTTCTTCACCTATGCACTGCAGGGCACCAGCTGTCCATAGACCATTCCCTGACCTTGCAACGATGGTGGAGCGTGACTGCATCTGACGGTACCGCTTCAACAGGGCGCAGATTGAGGAATTGGCGGTGCGGTTGGCCCCACATTTGCAACCTGGCCGGCCATACCCTACAGCGCTGACCCCCAAGGTGAAGGTGATGGCAGCCCTACACTTCTTTGCCACCGGTACCTTTCAACACACTGTGGCGTCTGCTGGTGGGATGTCACAGACCATGTTCAGCCGTGTGCGACGCGATGTTTTGGAGGCAATGTTGAGATACCTGAACCAGTACATCTATTTCCCTAAACGTCAACAACTCACTGACGTCAAGAGTGACTTCTATGCCCTGGGGAGGATGCCACATGTCATTGGCTCCATTGATGGGACACATGTGGCTTTGGTACCACCACAGGCACATGAGCAGGCATACAGGAACAGGAAACATTGTCATTCGATCAATGCTCTGGTGGTATGTCTTGCAGATATGAGCATCTCACATGTGTGTGCCTGTTTCCCCGGTTCGGCACACGATGCCTACGTGATGAGGAGTAGTCGCATCCTGAGGATGATGTCACAGATGCAGAACCAGCGTGCCTGGCTTGTCAGTGTGTACTGACTTTGTACCATTGTGTGTGTTCTGCTATGTTGTATTCGGCCCTCTTTTCCAACTCAGCTAATGTGCAATTGTCTGTATGTAGGTGACTCCGGATACCCCAACATGCTGTGGTTGCTGACACCCCTCAGGAACCCTGTGACACCAGCCCAGATGCGCTACAATGAGGCACATGGTCGGACCAGGAGAGTGATCGAGCGGACATTTGGTCTCCTGACGAGCCGCTTCCACTGCCTAGACAAGACAGGAGGGGCCCTCCCATATGCCCCAGCAAAGGTGTGCAAGATTGTCATCGTCTGCTGCATGCTACACAACCTGGCAGTGCGGAAGGAGTTGCCTCTCATCCTGGATGACGATGACCAACAACCGGCCACCTGTGGAGGATCCTGGCCCGGGCCACGATGCCAGTGATGATGATGATGATGATGATGAGGGTGATGTCCGCACACAGCTCATCACCAACTTCTTCAGCTGAATGTGAGTATCCAGAGATGTCATGTCAATGATGTGAGTTTGCATGATATGTGTGGGTGGTGCTCTGGTGCTGTTTGAGTGTGGCCATGTGCTACTTGACTGGATGCGTGCAGCGATGTGTCCTTACAGGTAGTCTGTACTCCCAAACAGTGTTGACATGCTAACTTGGTTTTGTGTAGGTATCTTGTGACATGTATTGGGCATGAGTATTGCAGTTCTGTCCTGTTCTTCAGTGCTTTTGACTGTGTGTCATGTCTGTCCTTCACAGGGTGCTTTCAGAGTTGTTTGGTCAACTCGGATCCCCCGACACCATGATTCAGCTTTCAGGTTGGCAGCAGTTGTTTCCCTACAGGTGATGTGCCACACACCCCTGGACTTTATTTCTTCTACACTTGTTGACTGTGTGGCCACTGCCACGTGGGATTACCTTGCATTTGTAGTGGAAACAACATGTTACAAATGTGTAATAAACCTGTGCTTCACTTTGGGATTTGCGTTGTCTGTGGTCACACATCTGACTGACATTTGCTTACTGCACCTGTGGGCTAGTTAACACAGACTCTGAATAGGTGTGGTGCCTGTGCATTCCACTGTATTTCCTGGCAACATCAGTGTAGGCGATGAGTCAGATGGCCCTGGTGTCTATGTGTTGTGTAGCCCTAGTGGTGTGTCTCCCTCATATGTGTCACGTCGCCATGACTCACATGACGGTGTTGAACTTGCTGTGGCAGTTAGCATGCACAGTGTCATTTAGCAGATCATCATCTCCATGACAAAAACAACGTTGGAATCACAACAGAGGCAAGTATGGTGTATTAGTGAGTTTATTTACATACATGTGTGAGGATAGTGCACAGGATGGTGGATGCTGTACATTGGTATTGGAATCCAAAGTTCCCAGATGAGTTGGAAGTGTTGGTAGCAGAAATGTCCTGAGTAAAGTCCACAGTCATCTGATACATTAGTCCAACTTAAACTCCCCATGTCATGTGGGAGAGTTGGGTTGCATTCGACAGGGTGAACAGTTTGCACACAAAGGAGAATTTCCAGAACAGGTGTTGGGTTCCTGGGGGATGTACATGGCCATCGGCCTCTCAGTTGACCTTCCTCGGACGACCCCTCTTCTTTCTGGGGGGACCCTCACGTGCAGGCCGCTGCGGTGCAGAGGACTCTCCACCAGAGTCATCCACCCTCCCTGTGGCAGTTGCAGTTGTTGCGGCACCAGATGTTGTGGGCACACAGGGAGGTGTGGACATGTTGGCACTAATCTGGCGGAGGCATGTCAATATGTCCCTCTGCACCGCTGTCAGTTCTTCCAATGTGTCCCACTTGGACTCCATGCCAGACATGTGTGTCTCCACACGGGACATGTGTGTCTCCACACGGGACATGTGGGAGTCCAAGCGGGCATGATGGGCAGCCTGCTGCTGTTGAATGTCCTTGAGGATCCCCACTACCTGGCTGACCTCTACGGTGCTATTCTGGTACGCATCAGCAATGCGTGCCAGTTGTGGGTCATCATGCAGTCCAGACCCCTCTGCAAACAGCGACCTCTGCCTACCACCCCTCCCACCACCCCTGGCCACACGTGCGGGAGCTGCCGTGGCATGCTCAGGTGACCCTTGGCCCCTTGGGGGTTGGTACTGGGGTTGTTGTCCGTTGCTTCACGGTGGGCTGTGGTCCCTGTGCTGTTGTCATTCAGTGTCCTTGGTGTGTCCGTGACAGCGGGGGTGGTCTGTGTGTTGGCAGATGTTGGAGGAATGGGTGCAGGGGGTACAGATGGTGGTCCTGCTGGTGCTGCATGATGACTCACACCGGAGGTGCCAGGTTGGGCTTCGCCATCCGATGAGGGCAGAGGCAGTTCCACACCAGAGAGCTCAGGGTCCCCCGGAGCCTGGGACAGGGACTCCTCCTCATCTGCTGCTGTTTCCCCATCATCACCTGTTTTTGGAAGAGTCACACAATGTATGTTATGTTTCTGCAGGCATCAATGGTTCAAACACATGACAGTTGTGACTGTACCTCTGGATGCGGCCCTGTACATTGCATTGTCCTAAGTTGTCACAGTCAGAGGTTGATATTCGTGTGGCTCATTGTCCTGCCAACCTGATGCATTTCAATGTGGATGTTGAGGTGTGTGCATGACCGGCATTGGTGGTATTTCGCTGACATCCGGACCTCCTTCTCCCCCCAGCCCAGTTATCCCACCATGAAGCATGCCACCCTTGCAGTGGGTGCAGGTTGACTCTCAGGATGTCAGTCAGTGGTGTCCTGCTGTTGGTTGGTGCCCAGTTCCCAGCAGGGCCTGGTACTCCCCACAACAGAGCACCATTGTCAGACATCTTTGAAGTGACTTTTCACTCCCTGTGAGGTGTGCATGCTTCAGTGTGAGCTTGCTGGGCCATGTGGGTGGGGGATGTTGAGCTGTGACTACCACTCCCATCATGCTATTGCCTACACCCCCTTCCCAGCATGCACATACTTCCTTCCTTTTGACTCTGCTTCCCTGTGGGGTGGTGTGCCTGTGCTGACAGGATGGCTGACAGTGTTGTCCTGGCGTTTGTTTGGCTACAAGTCCCAAAAGTGTCCCTGTGCTTCACACAGCATAACCCAGTGTGGTTGTTCTTTGTGGGATATTTAATTCGAGTGTGAGGCATTGCATTCTCCCAGGTGAGTTGTGTGGAGTTTGTGTTAAGGGGGTGTGTGAGTAAAGCTGCTGGTAACTATGGTCAGAGCTGTCAGTCCTCCTTCCCACCCAGCCAGATATCCCACCATGGAACGTGCTTCCATTGCAGGGAGTGCAAGTTGGCTTTCAGGATGTCAGTCAGTGGTGTCCTGCTGTTGGTTGGTGCACAGTTCCCAGCAGGGCCTTGTGCTCCCCACAGCAGTACCCAGTGTCAGCCATCTTGTCAGTTCTTTTCCACTCCCTGTGATGTGAGCATGGTTCAGAGTGGTGTTGATGGGCCAATTGTGAGGGTGACCAATATCTGTGACTACCACTCCCATCATGCTATTGCCTACACCGCCCTTCCCAGTATGCCCATACTTCCTTCCTTTTGAGTGGACTTCACTGTGTGTGAGTGTGACAGCAATGGCAAGATGGCTGACAGTGTGGTCCTGTTGTTTGTTGGTGCACAGTTCCCAGCAGGGCATTGTGCTCCCCACAGCTGAGGGCAGTGTCAGACATCTTTGAAGTGGCTATTCACTCCCTGCGAGGTGTGCATGCTTCAGTGTGAGCTTGCTGGGCCATGTGGGAGGGGATGTTGAGCTGTGACTACCACTCCCATCATGCTGTTGCCTACACCCCCCTTCCCAGCATGCCCATACTTCCTTCCTTTTGACTCTGCTTCCCTGTGGGGTAGTGTGCCTGTGCTGACAGGATGGCTGACAGTGTTGCCTGCAATTTGTTTGGCTACAAGTAGTCCCAAAAGTGTCCCTATGCTTCACACAGCATAACCCAATGTGGTAGTTCTTTGTGGGATATTTAATTAGAGTGTGAGGCAATGCATTTTCCCAGGTGAGTTGTGTGGAGTTTGTGTTAAGGGGGTGTGTGAGAAAAGCTGCTGGTAACTATGGTCAGAGCTGTCAGTCCTCCTTCCCACCCAGCCAGATATCCCACCATGGAACGTGCTTCCATTGCAGGGAGTGCAAGTTGGCTTTCAGGATTTCAGTCAGTGGTGTCCTGCTGTTGGTTGGTGCACAGTTCCCAGCAGGGCCTTGTGCTCCCCACAGCAGTACCCAGTGTCAGCCATCTTGTCAGTTCTTTTCCACTCCCTGTGATGTGAGCATGGTTCAGAGTGGTGTTGATGGGCCAATTGTGAGGGTGACCAATATCTGTGACTACCACTCCCATCATGCTATTGCCTACACCGCCCTTCCCAGTATGCCCATACTTCCTTCCTTTTGAGTGGACTTCACTGTGTGTGAGTGTGACAGCAATGGCAAGATGGCTGACAGTGTGGTCCTGTTGTTTGTTGGTGCACAGTTCCCAGCAGGGCATTGTGCTCCCCACAGCTGAGGGCAGTGTCAGACATCTTTGAAGTGGCTATTCACTCCCTGCGAGGTGTGCATGCTTCAGTGTGAGCTTGCTGGGCCATGTGGGAGGGGGATGTTGAGCTGTGACTACCACTCCCATCATGCTGTTGCCTACACCCCCCTTCCCAGCATGCCCATACTTCCTTCCTTTTGACTCTGCTTCCCTGTGGGGTAGTGTGCCTGTGCTGACAGGATGGCTGACAGTGTTGCCTGGCATTTGTTTGGCTACAAGTCCCAAAAGTGTCCCTATGCTTCACACAGCATAACCCAGTGTGGTAGTTCTTTGTGGGATATTTAATTAGAGTGTGAGGCAATGCATTTTCCCAGGTGAGTTGTGTGGAGTTTGTGTTAAGGGGGTGTGTGAGAAAAGCTGCTGGTAACTATGGTCAGAGCTGTCAGTCCTCCTTCCCACCCAGCCAGATATCCCACCATGGAACGTGCTTCCATTGCAGGGAGTGCAAGTTGGCTTTCAGGATTTCAGTCAGTGGTGTCCTGCTGTTGGTTGGTGCACAGTTCCCAGCAGGGCCTTGTGCTCCCCACAACAGAGCACCATTGTCAGACATCTTTGAAGTGGCTTTTCACTCCCTGTGAGGTGTGCATGCTTCAGTGTGAGCTTGCTGGGCCATGTGGGTGGGGGATGTTGAGCTGTGACTACCACTCCCATCATGCTATTGCCTACACCCCCCTTCCCAGCATGCCCATACTTCCTTCCTTTTGACTCTGCTTCCCTCTGGGTTAGTGTGCCTGTGCTGACAGGATGGCTGACAGTGTTGTCCTGGAATTTGTTTGGCTACAAGTCCCAAAAGTGTCCCTATGCTTCACACAGCATAACCCAGTGTGGTAGTTCTTTGTGGGATATTTAATTAGAGTGTGCGGCAATGCATTCTCCCAGGTGAGTTGTGTGGAGTTTGTGTTAAGGGGGTGTGTGAGAAAAGCTGCTGGTAACTATGGTCAGAGCTGTCAGTCCTCCTTCCCACCCAGCCAGATATCCCACCATGGAACATGCTTCCATTGCAGGGAGTGCAAGTTGGCTTTCAGGATGTCAGTCAGTGGTGTCCTGCTGTTGGTTGGTGCACAGTTCCCAGCAGGGCCTTGTACTCCCCACAGCAGTATCCAGTGTCAGCCATCTTGTCAGTTCTTTTCCACTCCCTGTGATGTGAGCATGGTTCAGAGTGGTGTTGATGGGCAAATTGTGAGGGTGACCAATATCTGTGACTACAACTCCCATCATGCTATTGCCTACACTCACTTCACCAGCATACACAGAATTCCTTCCTTTCAGTGAGCTTCCCTGTGAGGTAGTTTTCTACTGGTGGCAAAATATCTGACTGTGTTTGTTGGTTATATTTGTGCCACTGCCTTGCTCTATTTGTTGTTAGGTTTGTACATGTCATGACACAGTTACATGTCACTATGAGATGGCATGTATTGTGTTTATCTGACTAACATACACATCTTGGGATGATTATCATTTGGTTGCTGTGGATTTGCTAAGGGTGCATGGTTTGACTATCCCCTTGATAGTGATGTGTGTGTATTGTCACACAATATTGTGTATATTGGTTGTGTACTCACCAGGCTCTGGGATGTTTGATAGTCCATATACGCTCACTGGTGGTAGGATGGCCCGCACCTTCTCCTCCCAGGGCCTGAGGTATAGTGGTTTGGCAGGAGGGCCACTGCCGGTGCGCTGACTCACGGCGTAATCCTTCTTGAGTAGGTCCTTGGCCCTCCTGCGCACATCATACCACCTATTCTGGATGTCTTCCTTTGTGCGCAAACATGGTGATTGTGCGTTCACCCTGTCGACGATCCTCTCCCACATCTTGGTTTTCTGCGACATGGGGGTCTGTTGGACCAATGTACCAAACAACTGTGGCTCTACCCTGAGGATCTCATCTACCAGGACTTCCAATTCACTGTCTAGGAACTTTGGATTCTTCTTTGGGGGCATGGTGATGGGTGGTGGTGGGGATTGATGTGTGTGTGAGTGTGCAAGTGAGGGTGGGTGAGTGTAGGTTTTGCTGGGTGTATGTGAGGGTGCTATTTGGGAGGTGCTAATGGTGTGTGGCTTGTGTGATGGATGAGTTGTGAGTGTGTCTGTGGTTGCTGTCTGATGGTGTTCTGTGCTGGCAGGTCAGTTGAATTTGCAAAGGATCATGGTAGGGATTTGTGGCCTTTATATGGGTGGAGTTGTGGGTGTGTCCTTGTTCCATGTTTTTTTCCCCCTGTATTTATTGACTTTGTCATTGCTTGTTTGGCCCTTTTTTTTTGATTTTTTCCTTTGAGTTTTTTAGGCATGTAGGAGACGTTCTACTGACCGAGTAGGACGCTGCAGTTGGCTCGTGCGGGCTTCTCCGAGTCTTTCAAGCTGGGTTCCTGCTGGGTTTCATGTGCGGCGTATGCGTCGGTCGCGGAGTATTGGGTTGCTTCGGCTGGGTTTTGTATGCGTGTCGGTCGTACGGCTTGGGCTCCGTGCGACTCGGTCTGGTTTTCCATGCATTGCATCGTACTGCGCGGGTCGGAGTTCGCGGGTACGTTTCGGTCGGGTTCATTCCTGGTGCGTGTCGGTCGGTTCGATTCGCGTAGTTTCCCGGCCGGATAGCTTGTTTCCGTGCGGTTCGGTCGTTCGGCTTGTGTTCCGTACGAGTCGGTCGTGATTCACATGCATTTCATCGTACTACGCGGGTCGGGCAGCGCCGGTACGTGTTGGTCGGACAACATTCCCGTACCGAGTCGGTCGGTATGTTTTCCGGCCCGAATCGGAATCAGCCCCTAAGTGTCTGAACTTCCTGTTTGGTAGCGAGAGGAGAGCGGTGGCTACCCAGGAGCCCACGTGGCCTACTATTCAGAATCAGCCACATAGTGTGGTTTGATCAGATCAATGGAGAAGAATCTCTTTTCTTTCTTGCCGGCAAGAGGCGGAAGAAGTACTGTTCTTGTTCCTTCGACAGCCAGGACAGGTACCGGCTTTCTGTAGGCTGGCCCAAATTCTTTCTTGTCCACAATCTTTTCTCTGACCAGATCCCCGACCTTTGGGATTCAGGCAGGTCTTGCCGATACTGTTTTTACTTCCCCAGTGGCGATGCATTTTACTTGGATGTTGCTTTGTAGTGCCCGGAATTCATTGAGTTCCTGTAAAACAGCCAAACGTTTATTGATGTCAAATGATTTTTTATCCACCACTATGCTGTCACAATTGAGCAAAAGACACACAATTGATGGACAGAATGCAGAACAAATCAAAACATTCACCCCCAGTCAAGGGATCTGGGTTAAATCCATCATTCTTTTGCTCACCATGCCACCCCAGTTTAGACCTGGCCATATGCAAATCAGTCTTGACCCTGTGCCTCATGGGAACAGTCCAGCCCGAACTGCCAAGCCAGGCCCTCCCTGGACCGGAAACAAGCATCCTAGGACCGGAATCAAGCTATCCTCATCAGCCAGGATAGCTTGATTCCAGTGGCACAGTGAGCCCGGGACCCACGTCTGGGCATACCCGGCGCACTTAGGGCGAGGAAGCAAAAGACACACAATTGATGGAGGGAATGCAGAAAAAATCAAAACATTCACCCCAGTCAAGAGATCAGGGTTAAATCCATCATTCTTTTGCTCACCATGCCACACCAGTTTAGACCTGGCCATATGCAAATCAGTCTTGGCCCTGTGCCTCATGGGAACAGTCCAGCCCGAACTGCCAAGCCAGGTCCTCCCTGGACCGGAAACAAGCATCCTAGGACCGGTTTCGGGGTTTCACCTCTCATCAGCCAGGATAGCTTGATTCCAGTGGCACAGTGAGCCCGGGACCCACGTCTGGGCATACCCGGCGCACTTAGGGCGAGGAAGCAAAAGACACACAATTGATGAACGGAATGCAGAACAAATCAAAACATTCACCCCAGTCAAGAGATCTGGGTTAAATCCATCATTCTTATGCTCACCATGCCACCCCAGTTTAGACCTGGCCATATGCAAATCAGTCTTGACCCTGTGCCTCATGGGAACAGTCCAGCCCGAACTGCCAAGCCAGGCCCTCCCTGGACCGGAAACAAGCATCCTAGGACCGGTTTCGGGGTTTCATCTCTCATCAGCCAGGATAGCTTGATTCCAGTGGCACAGTGAGCCCGGGACCCACGTCTGGGCATACCCGGCGAACTTAGGGCGAGGAAGCAAAAGACACACAATTGATGGAGGGAATGCAGAAAAAATCAAAACATTCACCCCAGTCAAGAGATCAGGGTTAAATCCATCAGTCACAATTGAGGTCAGGTACCCACATTCTCGTCCCAAATAGGACTTCATAAGGGGTTACACCTCCTAGGGAACTTCTTGGCATGCTTAAGTGCCCTCTGGACCCCATATAGGTGATTGTCCCAACTACCACCTGAGCCTAATACCCTTGCTGTTAAAGATTGCTTTAAGTCCCGGTTTTTCCTCTCTACTACTGAATTTCCCTCAGGATGGTACGGAGAGGAGTACCGCAATGCAACACCCAAACTTCCCATGGCTTCCTTGTAAGCCCTAGAGCTAAACGAGGGGCCACGGTCAGAATGTAATGTGCCAAATGCGTATGTCCCTATGAAGATTCGCAAATCTTTTATAACAGTTCGAGCGTCAGCCAACCGCTGAGGCCAAACCCACAGAAATCTAGAGCATGAATCCACTGCCACCATGATGTACTTGTAAGCCCCATCAGATTGTAAGGGGCCGCAGTGGTCCAAATAGACATAAGCGAGAGGTCTGTCTGATATTAGTAATGGTGTTTGTGCTGGACGTGCTACGGTGGAACCCTTCATCTGCTGACAGATGTCGCACTTAAGAACAAATGCTTTTGTCTGTTTTGTTAAACCTGGCCACCAATAGCGTTGTTTCAGTAGAACAACTGTTGTGGTAATCCCTGCGTGTGCAGAACCCAGACCCTTGTGTGGAGCTAGAATTAAACCTAATCTGCGATCCATGTTTGGTATTACTCTATGCCCCACTCCTGGAATTTGAGCATATGGAATATTTTTCGCATCTAACTTGTAGGAGTACTTGAGTGGAAAGCCTTTTGGCATGGGTGAGCCTTTTTTGCGTGAAGCAGTGACAGCTACCATTATCTGTCCGTCTATTCTCGTGCTAGAACGAGTGATTGCAGCTACGGCAGCAGTTCTCACTGTCGCCTTGGCAGCCTCAACAGCCAAATAATTCCCTTCAACGTGAACGCCATCACGTTGATGACTCAGCGTGTGTATCACGTGAGCTCTTGGTACGTTTTTTCCAGCTCTGCCACTTGTTCCCAAAGCAATTTGTGCTTTATTGTGCAACCTTTTGAGTCTTTAAACCCATTCTGACCCCAGTAGTGAAGATATTCATTGTAAGACTGGACACAGTAAAACAAATCGCACACTATAAGTGTGGGGAATTCCCGGTCCGTATTTATAAGTGCCAGTAATAGGGCTTTTAATTCTGCCAGCTGTGCCGTACAGTCTCCTAGAGACTGTGTCTTCGTACTGCTAGGATGGAACTTGCCTTCCTGCATACATCCTTTTACAATCGCACAAGCTGCGCTATATTGCTGTTTACTTCCTACGGCAGGCTGAGCAGATCCGTCAGCGTAAATGATGTATTCATACTGATATAGAGGCATTATTACATTCAGGAGAGGATATTCTTGTTTGTACTGCAGAAATGGTTGTGTTTTTAGTGTAGAATCAAATTTGTAGTCTACATCTGTTGCAGTGAGAGAATTAGCCCATTGTATCCATCGTGGATGTAGCGCTTTTGCGTTTGGAACGCTAGCTTTTGTAACAGCCTCTAAGGCCGTTACTGGAGTTACGACAATTATTCGTTTCCCCTGAGCCAGTGCTCTTTCTCTCACTACAGTACAGAAAGGGAGTGGTCCCAGTCTAACAGTTCGAAAAAATATGTAATTAAATGCCAGCCAGCATTAGTTCAAATTACACAACAATAAAGTAAAGCGTTCAATATTATTTAATCATATTGAGCATCAGAATAAATCTGGAACAGCGTATTATATCAAGTGCCCCACGAAGTGGGGATAGAGGGGGAAATAGTAAGGTGCGCTTTGTGAGGATTGGGGAAGTGAAAGAGAGAGGTAGTGACATCAAATACATTACAAATAGAGCCGGCTTCACTCGGCTATACAATAATCATGGAGACATTTAAAAAGCCATTGTTTTCAATACACTATCACAGTGAAGCAAGCACTGTTGATCAAACTGGCAGAGGGCAGTGATGTAGTCGACGTTTCGTCCCCCAAAAGGTAAGTAGGCTGTTTGGGTCCTTACGCCGGGGTCTTCCTCAGGACTAAGAAGGGGGCACCTGAGAAATTAAAAAGAAAGGTTCTTAGTGTCCAATGTGCTAACCCGTGCAGTGGTGAAAAATTAAAAAGTTAAAAGCAAAAATAATGAATTTACCAGAAACCACCCTTGACTGGATGGAGGATTTGAATGTTGATGGGCTTCTAGAGCTCCGAAATGACAGAGAAACGGACCGATGTCACCTGTAAAACAGGATGGCATCAGTGTGCAAAAAGTCTTGTACGACAGTTTAGGCAATCTAATGGACACTGAATGAACAACTCACTTATAGCGTGTAGTGGGGGAATCCTCCTCACATACACTACTTGCGTCAGGGAATTAATGTAGAAATCTGCTAAGGCCCAGTGGTTCCATAATTACTGTCATGAAAAAGGGGGAAAACAAACCCTACTGTCACACCACTAGCTAATAATAATAGCCATCTATCATGAAAGCAATTATTAAAGATTAGAAAATGAAGGAAAAGTGTTTACCTGAAAAGGAAACACAAAATCTCGTCCTTATTTCTATTCAAATGAGTTACCAAATCTGTAGAAATGGAAAAAGGAGGAAGTAATTAAACAGAGGCCAAAGCCCTCTGAATGCAAAATAAAAAAGAACATCAATAAATGCAGGCAGCTGGTTTGAAAGTTTCCATGTATGCTCACCTTAGTTAATGCGTCTGTCTCCTGAAAATGGAAACGAAGCACTGAAAACCCGGGAATTTAAAGAGGCTTGTCTGCAATATGCACGTGATGAGAATGACTCAGCAGACGCTAGATGCTGGCATGACAGACAGGAGTGAAAACAGACTCCCGGTCTCAGGGGAAAATTGCACGTCATGTAATGAATAAAAAAGTATTCTCTGGGGAAAACTTCAACTTAAATGAAATGCTTCTGAGAAGAACATTGCGGGTCATGAAATGAAATAGAATAGTGTTCTGTGTCCAAAAAATTAAACTTAATAAAATGCTTCCATTGAAGCCTATTCAAAAAACGATTTTGGGGGGGCCTATAAACCAGTGTATGATGCGGAAATAATCAGGCTATTGCGAATAAATACCTCGAGGCTGCCTAATTCCATTCTTACACATATTTTAAAGGGTACACGGCTATGCGCAAAGCCCAAATGTGAAATCATATACAAATAAGCTCCCCTTGGATTGTAAGTAGAAAATGAGAGGCACAAAGAATGGAGTCTCAGTTCAGTCATAAGATAAATAGTGCGTCTCTTGGGGAAGTGGATTACACAGGATGAATTGCGATTGTGCAAGACAGACAGACTGCCTATTTCCATTCTAACACACTGTTTCAGATGTACAAAATATGGCTAATCATGTATCTACAAATGTACATATGATGGATTCACAGCTCTAATGAGATTGTAGCAGGACAATAGGAGGCACAACGTAAATGCTTGTCTGGAAAGGCAGAATGAGCGTAAAGACTGGTTTGGTTCAGTCAGGTGCAAGGCAAGCCAACTGTGCATGGCTCGCGTCCAATTCGTTTAAACCATTTTGTATAGAATCTAGATAGTACATCCATTTGCACTCTCTTACGTTTAAAATTGTCTCGTGCTGCCACCTCTTACTCCGAGGGTAGCCTTTTCCAATATTAGCCACTTGATATCTTCTGGCTGGTGTTGTGCTTCTTTGAAATGTTCAACCAGGGGGGCACCTTGAACCTCACATCGTATCCTGCTGCAATGCTGGAGGATGCGGGCTTTTATCTTCTGTTGAGTTTGTCCTACGTATATCTGGTCGCATGGACAAATGATCGCATAGATCACATTAGATGTGTTACAGTTGCTGAAAAATTTGAGATCGATGTTATGGTGCTTATAGGTGAATTGTTTGGTTTGAATTGTCAATTTGCAGGCCTTGCAGTGGCCGCATTTAAAGTGGCCCAGTGTAGGAGGTAGATTCCATAGTGACTGGATGGATGGTTCCTCTGGTGACTCAAGGAGTGAGAGTACAATATAGTCCTTGACACTCTTTCCCTTTTTAAAGGAATGCATAGGAAATTCTTGCTGCTCTAGGTCGTCTGATATTAGACCCCAGTGATGGTTTATGATCTTCTTAATTGCGTTACTCTTAGTGGAAAAGGTGGTTACACAAATCATTCTCTGTAGGGTGTCACGTTCTCTTTCTCTTTGGGTTAGTAACGTTTCTCTAGGGCTGAACCATGCTCTCTTATGTGCTTTCTTTTAGGGTATCCCCGCTGCACCAGGCGGTCACTCAACACTTCTGATTCCATCATGAAATCCTCTTTTTTGGAACAATTCCTGCGGATGCGCAGAAATTGTCCGAAAGGCAGTTTGTCACGGAGGCCTCGTGGGTGGTGGCTGTTGTATTGAAGAAGTGAATTGCGTTCCGTGGGTTTCCGATAAAGAGTCGTGTATAGTAGATTGTCTTCATTGCTGATAGTGATATCAGGAAAATCAATCTTCTGTGAATCAAAATGCATGGTGAACTGTATATCTTCACTTTGCTGGTTCAGCCAAGTATGGAAGTGACCCAGCTCTGTAGTGTCCCCTGTCCAGATTATCAGGACATCATCTATGTACCGTCTCCATAGTGACAATTGGGTGTTGTATGGATTGGTGGTGTCAAATACATAGGAATTTTCGAAATCGTCCATGTAAATAATGTCTAGATCAGGTGCAAAGGCCGCTCCCATTGCTACGCCTTTGGTTTGTAGGTAGTAACTACCTTGAAAGAAAAAGACATTTTTCATCATTGCAAGCTTGAGTAGTTGGATGATAAACTTTGTGGGTACTGCAACGGGGGCTGTTCTTCGGTCAAGGGCTCGCTCCATTACCTCTAGGGCTGGTTCTTGTGGAATACTCGTGTACAGTGACACGATGTCCATAGTCACAAGTATCTGTTGAGCTGGATTAAAGGGTTGTTGATCAACTAGATTTATGGTCTCCATAGTGTCCCTCAAGTATGCCCTCGTCGTTTCTGCAAGTGGCTTCAGGAAAGCATCCACATACTTGCAAAGGGGCTCCAGTGTGGATCCACAGCCCGAGACGATTGGACGTCCTGGTGGGTTTTGCATATCCTTGTGAATTTTAGGCAATGTGTAAATCGTCGGCAAATGGGGCTGCATTTTATTCAAGAACTGGAATTACAATTGAGAAAGGAAGCCTTGCTCCAGACCTTCTTTGGTGATTACCATGATCTCCTTCTCAAGCTCTCTTGTGGGGTCACTACATAGTTTCCTGTAGCTGATACCATCCTGCAATTGATTGGTGATCTCTGTTCTGTATTGTGTGACATCTTGGACCACAATCGCGCCACCTTTGTCCGCCGGTTTAATCACAATTTCTTTGTTAAGTCCCAATGCCATAAGAGCTTCACGTTCCATCTTGGATATATTGTAGGTGACATGTTTCCGGCTGTTGAGTACTCTCAAAACGTCTGTAAGGACTACACTTTCGTAGGCGAGGATTTTGTTAGACATAGCGGGGCATATTTACAAGACCCTTGCGCCACTTTTGCGCCGCCGTTGCGTCACGCATGTGACGCAGCGGCGACGCAAACCATGTGCCGCGTTGCGCTATATTTACAACGTGACGCATCTAGGGAGATGCGTCACGTAGTAAACCCCTGCACCACATGAAACCTGCGTCAGGTTTCATGTGGGCGTACCGGCGCAGGGGGCGTTCCGGCGCAGGAACGCCTCGGAAGAGTGACTGCGTGAAATCTACAAGATTTCACGCAGTCACTTTTCCGACGCTGGTGCGTCAAATCCTTACGCCTGCTTCAAGCAGGCGTAAGGATTGACGCACCATGTTAGGGATAGGAAGGTTGGAACAGTGCTGGAGCTGCGCCGCACTTGCGACACAACTTCAGCACTGCGCCAACCTTCCGCCGGCAGATGCGTCATGCATCTGCTTATCTCTATGCATGATGCGCCGCATTGTAAATGCGGCGCATCGGACGTGGCGCAAGGGTAAACTTGCGTGACTCATTTTCCCTGGCGCATCCCTGCTGATATGCAGGGATGTGCCAGGGAACGTAAATATGCCCCAGCATGTGCTGGAGGGACGAAGGTAGATGGAATCCTCAATCCCGTCTGAGAAGGTGTTTGAATTGTCGGTGATTGTTTGAAAAAGTAACGCAGGCGAATTTTACGAAAGAACCGATGGAGCTCAGTCTTGACCGTAAAGTGGTTGGGGTGTGTAGTCGGTACAAAAGAGAGGCCCTTACTTAGCACCTTGATCTCTTCTTCTTTGAGAGTGTAAGATGAGATATTGTCTATCGGATTGTCAGGTCGTTTCACCATTTGTAATACCTGCGGCGGGTTTGAATCTCCCCGTGGCTCTCCGGTTGGAAACGCACCTGCTTCTGTGCTCTCATGCGTCCTCTCTCCCACTGGCCACCATACTGCTCCTGTCCACGTTGGGGGCCTGAGACCCACTGGGCGCTCCTGCCCCTTGGTGGTCGCCATTGTCCGTCGCCTAAAAAAGGGGGGGTCCTTGGGGTTGGTACCAACTGTCCTGGTAACCAAAACTGGATCCTGGTTGCTCGTTGTCGCTGTCATTGATGCTTGATCCCGATGACTCGGAGAAAGTGGTGTAGGTTCTTCTGCCCCTGTACCCACCTCTGCCTCTATTAGAAAAGCGTCCTTGGTTTTCCTGCTTGAAATAATCCTCTTGTAAGTACGGGTAAGTGTTTCTCTTATCGTAATAACGAATGTCTTTCGCTAGCTTCTCTAGTTTCTTATTCTGTGTGGTGGTTTCGAACTCCTTCAGAGTCTTGTCCAGCCGTTCCAGGGCCTTCTTGGCATTCGTGAGGGTTGAGTCACCAGCGACCTCTGATTTTAAGGCTGCAATCTCTCTTGTGAGTACCTCTACCTGTTCTCGCGCTGTTTCAACTCCCCACGCCATCCAGTGCCGGGAGCAATTGTTGGCAACAAAGCTGAAACCTTCTTTGAATTTTGGTAGATCCACAAAGATGGCCGGCTCGTTCTTTACTTGGAGACCAAAAGGTATTATGTTTGCTTGTAAATATTTTGTGAGTAAATGTCCATGTAAGCGAGTGCGAACAAGTTTTTTCTCAAGACGTTCAAGGCGTGCAACCTTGTCATTTAGTGTAAAGTCAATATTGGGAGTGGTGGGTGACAGAAAATTATTCAAAGGGTCCTGTATTAATTGATTGATGTAATCCTCTGTATAGGATAAAGTCTTGTGCTCTGTCATATTAAATCAGGAGTAAATCCACAAAAAACCTCGCAGGTGAGCACCTGCTCAGTTACAGTTACACAAAAGGGTAAACCCAGATGAGTCCTGGGACCTGGGTAGAATACAGTACAGAAAGGGAGTGGTCCCAGTCTAACAGTTCGAAAAAATACGTAATTAAATGCCAGCCGGCATTAGTTCAAATTACACAACAATAAAGTAAAGCGTTCAATATTATTTAATCATATTGAGCATCAGAATAAATCTGGAACAGCGTATTATATCAAGTGCCCCACGAAGTGGGGGAAAGAGGGGGTAATAGTAAGATGCGCTTTGTGAGGATTGGGGAAGTGAAAGAGAGAGGTAATGACATCAAATACATTACAAATAGAGCCGGCTTCACTCGGCTATACAATAATCATGGAGACATTTAAAAAGCCATTGTTTTCAATACACTATCACAGTGAAGCAAGCACTGTTGATCAAACTGGCATAGGGCAGTGATGTAGTCGACGTTTCGACCCCAAAAGGTAAGTAGGCTGTTTGGGTCCTTACGCCGGGGTCTTCCTCAGGACTAAGAAGGGGGCACCTGAGAAATTAACAAGAAAGGTTCTTAGTGTCCAATGTGCTAACCCGTGCAGTGGAGAAAATTAAAAAGTTAAAAGCAAAAATAATGAATTTACCAGAAACCACCCTTGACTGGATGGAGGATTTGAATGTTGATGGGCTTCTAGGGCTCCGAAATGACAGAGAAACAGACCGATGTCACCTGTAAAACAAGATGGCATGAGTGTGCAAAAAGTCTTGTACGACAGTTTAGGCAATCTAATGGACACTGAATGAACAACTCACTTATAGCGTGTAGTGGGGGAATCCTCCTCACATACACTACTTGCGTCAGGGAATTAATGTAGAAATCTGCTAAGGCCCAGTGGTTCCATAATTACTGTCATGAAAAAAGGGGGAAAACAAACCCTACTGTCACACCACTAGCTAATAATAATAGCCATCTATCATGAAAGCAATTATTAAAGATTAGAAAATGAAGGAAAAGTGTTTACCTGAAAAAGAAACACAAAATCTCGTCCTTATTTCTATTCAAATGAGTTACCAAATCTGTAGAAATGGAAAAAGGAGGAAGTAATTAAACAGAGGCCAAAGCCCTCTGAATGCAAAATAAAAAAGAACATCAATAAATGCAGGCAGCTGGTTTGAAAGTTTCCATGTATGCTCACCTCAGTTAATGCGTCTGTCTCCTGAAAATGGAAACGAAGCACTGAAAACCCGGGAATTTAAAGAGGCTTGTCTGCAATATGCACGTGATGAGAATGACTCAGCAGACGCTAGATGCTGGCATGACAGACAGGAGTGAAAACAGACTCCCGGTCTCAGGGGAAAATTGCACGTCATGTAATGAATAAAAAAGTATTCTCTGGGGAAAACTTCAACTTAAATGAAATGCTTCTGAGAAGAACATTGCGGGTCATGAAATGAAAATAGAATAGTGTTCTGTGTCCAAAAAATTAAACTTAATGAAATGTAATGAAATTGCACGTCATGTAATGAATAAAAAAGTATTCTCTGGGGAAAACTGCAACTTAAATGAAATGCTTCTGAGAAGAACATTGCGGGTCATGAAATGAAATAGAATAGTGTTCTGTGTCCAAAAATTAAACTTAATGAAATGCTTCCATTGAAGCCTATTCAAAAACCGATTTTGGGGGGGCCTATAAACCAGTGTATGATGCGGAAATAATAAGGCTATTGCGAATAAATACTGAGGCTGCCTATTTCCATTCTTACACATATTTTAAAGGGTACACGGCTATGTGCAAAGCCCAAATGTGAATGCATATACAAATAAGCTCCCCTTGGATTGTAAGTAGAAAATGAGAGGCACAAAGAATGGAATCTCAGTTCATTCAAAAGATAAATAGTGCGTCTCTTGGGGAAGTGGATTACACAGGATGAATTGCGATTGTGCAAGACAGCCAGACTGCCTATTTCCATTCTAACACACTGTTTCAGATGTACAAAATATGGCTAAACATGTATCTACAAATGTACATATGATGGATACACAGCTCTAATGAGATTGTAGCAGGACAATAGGAGGCACAACGTAAATGCTTGTCTGGAAAGGCAGAATGAGCGTAAAGACTGGTTTGGTTCAGTCAGATGCAAGGCAAGCCAACTGTGCATGGCTCGCGTCCAATTCGTTTAAACCATTTTGTATAGAATCTAGATGGTACATCCATTTGCACTCTCTTACGTTTAAAATTGTCTTGATGCTGCCACCTCTTACTCCGAGAGTAGCCTTTTCCAATATTAGCCACTTGATATCTTCTGGCTGGTGTTGTGCTTCTTTGAAATGTTCAACCAGGGGGGCACCTTGAACCTCACATCGTATCCTGCTGCAATGCTGGAGGATGCGGGCTTTTATCTTCTGTTGAGTTTGTCCTACGTATATCTGGTCGCATGGACAAATGATCGCATAGATCACATTAGATGTGTTACAGTTGCTGAAAAATTTGAGATCGATGTTATGGTGCTTATAGGTGAATTGTTTGGTTTGAATTGTCAATTTGCAGGCCTTGCAGTGGCCGCATTTAAAGTGGCCCAATGTAGGAGGTAGATTCCATAGTGACTGGATAGATGGTTCCTCAGGTGACTCGAGGAGTGAGCGTACAATATAGTCCTTGACACTCTTTCCCTTTTTAAAGGAATGCATAGGAAATTCTTGCTGCTCTAGGTCGTCTGATATTAGACCCCAGTGATGGTTTATGATCTTCTTAATTGCGTTACTCTTAGTGGAAAAGGTGGTTACACAAATCATTCTCTGTAGGGAGTCACGTTCTCTTTCTCTTGGGGTTAGTAACGTTTCTCTAGGGCTGAACCATGCTCTCTTACGTGCTTTCTTTACTAGTCTTTTAGGGTATCCCCGCTGCACCAGGCGGTCACTCAACACTTCTGATTCCATCATGAAATCCTCTTTTGGAAACAATTTCTGCGGATGCGCAGAAATTGTCTGAAAGGCAGATTGTCACGGAGGCCTCGTGGGTGGTGGCTGTTGTATTGAAGAAGTGAATTGCGTTCCGTGGGTTTCCGATAAAGAGTTGTGTATAGTAGATTGTCTTCATTGCTGATAGTGATATCAAGAAAATCAATCTTCTGTGAATCAAAATGGATGGTGAACTGTATATCTTCACTTTGCTGGTTCAGCCAAGTATGGAAGTGACCCAGCTCTGTCCAGATCATCAGGACATCATCTATGTACCGTCTCCATAGTGACACTTGGGTGTTGTATGGATTGGTGGTGTCAAATACATAGGAATTTTCGAAATCGTCCATGTAAATAATGGCTAGATCAGGTGCAAAGGCCGCTCCCATTGCTACGCCTTTGGTTTGTAGGTAGTAACTACCTTGAAAGAAAAAGAAATGTTTCATCATTGCAACCTTGAGTAGTTGGATGATAAACTTTGTGGGTACTGCAATGGGGGCTGTTCTTCGGTCAAGGGCTCGCTCCATCACCTCTAGGGCTGGTTCTTGTGGAATACTTGTGTACAGTGACACGATGTCCATAGTCACAAGTATCTGTTGAGCTGGATTAAAGGGTCGTTGATCAACCAGAATTATGGTCTCCATAGTGTCCCTCAAGTATGCCCTCGTCGTTTCTGCAAGTGGCTTCAGGAAAGCATCCACATACTTGCAAAGGGGCTCCAGTGTGGATCCACAGCCCGAGACGATTGGACGTCCTGGTGGGTTTTGCATATCCTTGTGAATTTTAGGCAATGTGTAAATCGTCGGCAAACGGGGCTGCATTTTATTCAAGAACTGGAATTACAATTGAGAAAGGAAGCCTTGCTCCAGACCTTCTTTGGTGATTACCATGATCTCCTTCTCAAGCTCTCTTGTGGGGTCGCTACGTAGTTTCCTGTAGCTGATACCATCCTGCAATTGATTGGTGATCTCTGTTCTGTATTGTGTGATGTCTTGGACCACAATCGCGCCACCTTTGTCCGCCGGTTTAATCACATTTTCTTTGTTAAGTCCCAATGCCATAAGAGCTTCACGTTCCATCTTGGATATATTGTAGGTGACATGTTTCCGGCTGTTGAGTACTCTCAAAACGTCTCTAAGGACTACACTTTCGTAGGCGAGGATTTTGTTAGACATAGCATGTGCTGGAGGGACGAAGGTAGATGGAATCCTCAATCCCGTCTGAGAAGGTGTTTGAATTGTCAGTGATTGTTTGAAAAAGTAACGCAGGCGAATTTTACGAAAGAACCGATGGAGCTCAGTCTTGACCGTAAAGTGGTTGGGGTGTGTAGTCGGTACAAAAGAGAGGCCCTACTTAGCACCTTGATCTCTTCTTCTTTGAGAGTGTAAGATGAGATATTGACTATCGGATTGTCAGGTCGTTTCACCATTTGTAATACATGCTTTTAACTTTTTAATTTTTCACCACTGCACGGGTTAGCACATTGGACACTAAGAACCTTTCTTGTTAATTTCTCAGGTGCCCCCTTCTTAGTCCTGAGGAAGACCCCGGCGTAAGGACCCAAACAGCCTACTTACCTTTTGGGGTCGAAACGTCGACTACATCACTGCCCTATGCCAGTTTGATCAACAGTGCTTGCTTCACTGTGATAGTGTATTGAAAACAATGGCTTTTTAAATGTCTCCATGATTATTGTATAGCCGAGTGAAGCCGGCTCTATTTGTAATGTATTTGATGTCACTACCTCTCTCTTTCACTTCCCCAATCCTCACAAAGCGCACCTTACTATTTCCCCCTTTTCCTTCACTTCGTGGGGCACTTGATATAATACGCTGTTCCAGATTTATTCTGATGCTCAATATGATTAAATAATATTGAACGCTTTACTTTATTGTTGTGTAATTTGAACTAATGCCGGCTGGCATTTAATTACGTATTTTTTCGAACTGTTAGACTGGGACCACTCCCTTTCTGTACTGTATTCTACCCAGGTCCCAGGACTCATCTGGCTTTACCCTTTTGTGTAACTTTCTCTCACTACAGCAGTTTGTACTGCTGTCAGAATTTTCTCTGTAGAAGCAAAGCGCATTTCAGCATTTGTGTACAAATGTGATTTGTGTGCTATGGGTACCATTTTGCCTTCATTGAAGGTTAGGTAAGTGTACCCTGATTGACCCGCGATTACGCGGATCGCCAGATTTGTAGTGTGTAGGTGTTTGGAAGCTATCATGTCAACTTGTAAGGAACGAAGGATATCCATGTGTTCCTGTGTCCAATGTCAAATTGAAAAATCAGGTCTGATTAAATCGTAGAAAGGTTTCACTTTTTCAGCGGAATCCAAAATGTATGTTCTGCCAAAATCTAGGAATCCCAATATGGATTGCACATTTTTTCGAGTTTTTGGAGGTTGGAGCAGCGCGCACTTGTCTAAAAAGTTCGCTGCTAGGCTTTTTCCTTCACTTGATAACTCGTATCCCAAAAATAGGACATTGAGGTGGGCTATTTTCAATTTTTTAAATTGAATTTGTAGCCCTCAGAGGTGAATCCCAAAATTATGTTGCTCACACTGGTCAAATGATCCAATAAATCATTATCCATCAGATAAATACCATCTACATAGGACAATGCCTCCAAATCAAAATTTTGAAGTAACTCTGTTACCCTAGCTGAGAACAACCCGGGGCTATTCTTATACCCTTGGGGCAGTCTACAAAATTGATGCTGAGAGCCAACGGCTGAGAATGCTGTCAAATATCTGCTTTCAGATGCTATATTTTGGCAGAAAAATCCATTTGAGATATCTAGTGTTGTTTTGTATTTTTGCCGCACAATGTTATTCATTAATGCGGCACTGTGTGCATTCTGTACTGCAAATGTCTTTGTGCATGTGTTCAGAAGTCTGTAGTGTAAAACTAGATGGTATGAATTATCGGGTTTCATTACAGGAAACAAAGGATTATTCATTGAAGAGGTGCAATTCTTTATTACACCTTGGTATTCAAGTTGATCTAAGATCTCCTTGACTTGCTTTTTCGCTTCTTGTTTTTTTGGGTACTGTCTCTGTGGAGTTGGAGTTGTTTTTACTGGGATTACATGGTGAGGTGACTCAGTATCCCACCCTACATGATTGTGATATAATGCGGGAGCAAGTGCTACCACCCACTCCTGCGCGTATGAATGTTTTAGTGATACTGGAACGAGGTTGGAAAAGGCCGGTAAAATTACCGTTTCCTCCTTTGGGCACTCCATTACGATCTCAGGCGGCCAATCTTTTTTAGCCAAAAGGATGTCATAGCCATAAGTCAGGTTCTCCCAAAAGAGACCTTTTATTTTTCTGGGTTGTCCCCGTCAATTTGGAGTGTTATTTCATATAACGGGTGTGGGACACTTACCCTAGTATCACCTGTCTCCACCGTGATATGTTCATTCAACACCGCTGTCACCAGAAATTCCATCAGGTTCTGGCGACATATTATTACTTCTGCTGCGCTGTCTAGCATCGTCAGAGCCCATTCCCCGTTCAGAAGTTGAGTCCTCAGTATCCTTGGCATTTCTTACTTTAAGACCTGCAACCTTCTTCTTTTTAAATTGAGGTTTTTGATTTGGTTTATCTTCTTTTTTGATATTATAGTCCAAAGTACGATGTGTATCTCTGGACTTTGTCCGTTCTTCTTGTCTGTGTTCTGACCGTCCTTCCCTCTCTGAGTTTTTTTATGAACCCTGAAAGGAACGAGAGGAACGTGTATCCGTATCCTTATACCTGTTAGGTTATTTAATGTTATTATGATTCCTAAGGTTGTACCTCTTTTCGAAGAGCTCCTGTTGAGAAGAACCACCCCTTGATTGTGATCTATTCTCTCTATTGTTTTGTTTTTTATTGTCCCATTTCTTCTTAGAAGAATCAGGTGCTTGCTTGGTGTTATCCTTTTCAGGACCACCCATGAGTTGAGGTTTTGTTGCTCTAGCTCCCAAATTGTCTCTACCTAATTCGGCATTTGTATCTTCGATAATTTTAGGCAATTCACACTCCTGTTGTATAGGAGTGAAATCCCTCAGGCGTTGGCATATCGCCACTGCTGTTGCCTCCCCTTTTATGTTTCCAATACAATGGTTGATACCTGGGCAAAATTTCCTAACAATTTCATCCCTAAGTTCAGAGCAGGTTCTGCTCCATACTCATTCTGTATCTGTCTTAATACATCTGGAATTACTGCTATTGAAGGGATACCATGAGTTCTGGTATAGATGGCAGTGAAAACTGCACCCCAAGAGGTACAATCCTCTATCTGGGGAGCTATCCCCATTGGCAAGCAGATTGTTAGTATTCTGGGTTTTTCTTGAGGGCTTGTGTGTGGAAACACTGCCTCTAACTGTGTGATTTTCTGAGCTATCCAGAACGGCATTTGCTCACGTCTAGTGGACTGTCAGAACCAAACCACTAGGTACTGTTAATAAGGTTTCAGTAAATTCAATTACACATAAGGCCTACAGGAAGGTTAGAAATGGAGTAGCCAGATATAGGCACAGTTGGTGGAGAAACCCCAAAATGGCCACCAGGAAGGAGAAGAAACTGTAGTTCAGCATTCTAGTGTTGCTAGAAGAAGGAAGGCAGCCTTAGAACGTTAGCGAAGAAAGAACAAGAATCATCGCACTTCACCTGAGATTTTGGAGGTATTGGCAGCACTGTATTGCGGCGCGCACAGTTAGTCAGGGTAGTGTTCGTCGCCTACTTATTTCGTCGTTTTAGTTTTCGCCGCGCTTCTTAGTAGGCTGTACAAGGTAACTAGCACTCTGTTTTCGGAGCAGGCGAGTTCACAAGTGTACATCTCCTGAGTACGCATGACAGGAGAAGCAATGCGTTCTTGAGGGAACTAGTGTTCTGTTTTCTGAGCAGGCGAGTCCACAAGCGTACATCTCCTGAGTACGCATGACAGGTGAAGCAATGCGTTCTTGAAGGAACTAGTGTTCCGTTTTCTGAGCAGGCGAGTTCATAAGTGTACATCTCCTGAGTATGCATGACAGGAGAAGCAGTGCATTCTTGTGGGAACTAGTGTTCCGTCTGGGCAGGCGAGTTCTGAAAGATTCTTTCCTTGTGTACGCATGTCAGGATAAGCAGTGCGCCATCAAGGGAATTAGTGTTCTGTTTATATTGAGTTCGTGTCGGCGCAATGTGTGTCGAGTTTAGAGTCAGCACATGTTTCTTATTTAGGCTCAGTGCAAATATTTAAGGCATAACTATTGCGCTAGTTATTGTTGGCTTTCTTTTATTATCCACGCTGGAGTTTATTTCCCACACATCAGAAGCATAGTATTACTTTGGAAAAGATAAGACGTACACTCTTGAAAGGTGAATAGGTTGTTGTACTAAAGGTAAAAATAGAATACTTACCAGCCAGTGCAGACTACATTAATTCTCGTGTCAGCCTTTCACCAGCATAGAATCCTGAAAGAGAAGAAATTAATAGAGAGCTTATAATTGGTTCTCGTTCTTCTCATAAAGAATAAACCTTTTAAAAGAAAGATATTATACCACAAGAAGCTCAATAAAATTCTACAATAGAAGAGTGGCATTGGCTACAGCTAACTTGGGTAGGTATAGTTAAGAAATACATTGACAGTATATAATATGCATTCATGTTTAATTGATAATAAGAAAGAATTGTAAGATTGCAAGTAATTCTTTATTACAGTTCCTAACAACAAAGATAAGAAGAGCAAACACTGAGAGGAACCAGAAGAAAGGCGTAGCTGTCTCTTCTCTGTCCCCTACCCCTTTCCCCCTTTTGAGTTCTACAGCCACACGGTATATAAACAGAGAGTGGCTGAGAAGTCGGAGAGGGGAATTGGGAATTTACGTCATTCTGCTTCTGTGCATATAGTGGAATCCGATCTGACATGAGCATTTTACCCATAACTGCGTTTAGCGTTTGTATAGTTATTTTAGTTGCAGACCCCTGAATTTTTCCAGCTGCTGTAGCCCTTGTTGGCTGAAGTATGAGTGTTCTCATAACGAACTGGGTCAGAGTTCTGTAAAGTTGTATTATTTCTTTGTGTAGTGGATGTAAGTCTGCTACCGGCATTGTGTCAATGTCTGGATGCAGTGTGTAAGCCGCTAGGACCGGCCAAGTTGCTCTGTCTCTGCCGAGCGGACCGAGTCTCACTTTATCTGTTGTGTGCAGGAGGGTGCCTTTAAACCAGTTTATGTGCTCCTGGTAGGTGAGCGGAACTTCAATGTCCTCGTATGGACAATATTCCTCTGGTATTTCATCTTCAGTGTAAGAATGAAATGTATTTGTGCGTGCATCTGCTGGTGGGAATTTGACCCATGAATAGAATACCTCTGTCCTGTATGACTTGTGTGCCTCAACCACGAAGGTTACTGTCCCACCTCTTGCTGTGACTCCATAGTCTGCTAATTTTAAAGTAAGGGCAGTTCTGACATTTTCTGAAATGTTTATAGCATCTTCCTGTTCCCTTTCCCCCACTGTATTCACACGTAGTGCCGCAGTGTTTTCTTATTCAGTCATTATTGAAAAAGTTTCAAGGAACTGAGATAAGGTTTATGCACAATAGGGAACTATTTATCCTTCAAGCTTGAATAAACCTACAGCCAATACATCAGCCGTGGCTGATTTTTTCCTTCCCACTCCAGACGTCTCTGGGTAAATGTGAGTCTCTGAGAATGCACAACTGAACTACTCAGATTTGACCGTTAAATAAGAACCAAACCAGCGTTGGTGGCACCATGTTGTGTAGTTCCTATAAATCTACATAGGATCTGCGCGTTTAGACAACATAAACTGTGGGATTGGTGTCCAGACTGATTCCAGACACCTCCACCGGGTATGTTCGCCTATATACCAGCTAGCTCACAGTGCCACAGTAAACTCCTCTTACCAAGGAGAGAATAATTCTTGGCAACTATCGAACATGACAACCCTGTCCCATCAGGGATCGTGGAAACAGTACAGTACTTTTTGCTCAGTCACTCGTGCTCACTTTGTCTCAGAGAGATACACAGAATAAACAGTGGTCACGTTTTCAATAAGCATTTATTGAGCCAGTGTCATTCTAGTGTAAAATAGGTGTGCTGAAACAACCATAAGACAGAAACAGATATAAATGATTATAAGCACCAACAGAGTAAAAGGATGGTAGATTTCTACCATAGTGCTAAAACAATGAATATATGCAGGTATATAACTACATGACAATAATAATGCGTACTCCTACAATGCAACCCTAACTAGATGTACCTAAGTGTACCTAGCATGTATGTAGGTACAGAGCCAGGAATCCCCCTAGGATGAAGCCAACCCCATTACCTGGTGTGAGAGAATGAAGAACCCCGTCTTGGTCTCAAGATGGACACCCCGCGAGGGATGTCAGACCACTGCGTGCTGGAGTGTCTGCGTGCAGGAACCTCAGCGTCTCGCGTCAGTGTGTCAGCACGGGAGTCTTTCTCCTCTGCCTGCCCCAGCAAAGATTTGGTGTTTGTATACCCAAAAGATACCCCCAGGGGTTCTACCTTGCTGTGTCAAGTCGACCGAGGATGACGAAAGGGATGACCCTTATACATAGTTATTATGCAGAAGATGGTAATCAAGCGGTGATTCTGAGAATCCTCATGCATAATAAATGAGGCTAGTTTTCTGGGAAAACCACACGACATTTATGCAGCACCTTATCTAGGTAAAAGGTCAATACCAAAAAAACGTGTTGTAGTACAATGGCAGGGAAAATATAGGTAAAAGTTTAGGTGACTACCCAGGCCTATATTGGGGTACAAAACATAACAAAAGTGTATTCCCATTCGCCTGGGTGCATGATACTCCAAATATCGAGCAGGCCATTGTCCCTGAGGCCCAGAATTAACTCTGCAGACATGGAGCCCTGTAGAAATCTATCCAGAACAAGCTCCCCGGGCCCCACTGCCCCAGCTTCCCAAATATGTTAAGATAACTCTCAGGTGGGTCTCCTGTAAGCATACTATGTCTATGTGGTCTTCTCATAGCACCCTCCAAACCTTATGGTGCTCAGTAGGAGAGTTTAGTCCATTAATTTCCAGGGCATTAGTCATACCATATTACTGGGAAATGGACTGCATGACCCATATTATGGCTTATCCCATACCCTGTTGGAGGGGTGGGCCCCCCCCGGCTTCCCATTAACAACAAGATACACAAACTCAATATCTCATGAAAAGATAAACAAGTCAACAAACCCCGTTTGTCCTTCCCTCATCCATTGTCACTGGACAGGAGGGGAGCCAACTACCCCTCATGTTACCTCCAGTAAGTCCCACACAGCAGGATTGCTGTGATCTGGTAGGAGACCATGCCCCCTTTCTCCACCGCTCTGCAAAGGCGCATCCTGACGCACTACTAGTAGGGGGATGAAGCCCCTTGGATAATGAGGGTCATTGGGGACCAACTACCCCTCCTGTTACCTCCAGCAAGTCCCACACAGTCGGTGTGCTGAGAGGTTTTCAGTGGCCACGCCCCCTGGCCTCCAACCACCTCACAGTAACCCCGCTGTGTGGGGCTTACTGGAGGTAACAGGAGGTCTTGTTGGCCACTAAGGACTCTTAGCAGCCAAAGGGGACCTCATCCCCAAACCAGCATCAGCACCAGGAGGCACATTTGCAGTAAATTTATTGATGAGAAAACTGTGCATGCCGGGGACGTGATTATAGTTACCTTAGGGCACGAGCTGTAGTTTTTTTTATATAACTATAACTGCTGAATTTCTATGGTTTTATGTGTGTAAAATCTGAACCTAACTAAAACGTCCCGGTAAACTATGGTTTGGTTTTTGAGTGTGTAACCTTAAACTTAAAAGATGGGTCCTGTGATCGGTCCTTAACATTTTTTATTTGGCTTATGATAACCTAGGTGTTAAACAGTCTTAATACATTCAATTGCTGAATATATAACTACTTGTGATACACAATGCGTTTACCAGAAAATGAATATATACTTGCTCTTGACTTGATTATAGGAGCCCACCACAGGGAAAAAATAACTCCAATAATGGACATTGACTGTGCTGAAAGACTTGTTCTTTTATTTTTTAGGTTGCTATTTACTTAACTAAAAAAAAAGCGTGAAATAAAAAAATATATTGCGCGTTTCTTCTACATAATAAAAACTTTTTAAAATCAATTTTCGATGAAAAATGTAATGTTTGCAGAGAGATCGAGAGAGATTGGCAATTTGATCCGATGTCAGAAGAGAAAAGAGTACATTTAGCTGTCTGACAATTAGTGAAAATTTCCCGGAGTTTCCTAACATTACACATTACTGGCTAGCATAGCAGCTGAGGGTGTGAACCTTCCACGAAGTTAATGGCGTATGCAATATTCTTTATTTTTAGCTTTATATAGAGAGGAGGCGAGTTCTAGAAGAGTATTATTATTTTTCGCTGCGCTGCAGAATCAAGTGGTGCACAGTATGTACGTTTTAATGGGCCTCGCATTCTGAGCTACGAGTACATCATGTACCCTGACAATGCACAGCCCGTAAGTGCTGTTAACTGCTTAAAATTTAATCACGCTGTCAGCTGAAGTGACTCTGTCTCCATAAAGAGTGCTCTCTGCTCTCTTTTTGATTTCACAGCAGCAGCATTTCTCTCAGAAAACTTTGCCGTTTCGGCAACAAGATTATAATACTCCAAAGCTGATGGCTTTAATTTGATTTTAAAGCGGGGCTTACACATTGAGCATGTGTTCTTCAAAAGCTGTAAAGCATTGCGCATAAATTGATAAACGTATTGTTTCTTTTAAATCGTGTTTTCCATAGCAGAACTATTCATAAAACTGCATAAACCACGCTGCAGGGGATGTATGGATTGAAAAGTGTCTCCGGAGGTAGTATGTGTCACGTGACTATGGCTGACGCCATTGACAACGTGTTGTGAGGCGTACAAACGGTAATTGACGTTATAGCGCACGGGCTCCTGCGGGGCCTCCAACTGTTGCAGTAATTGTCAAGAACTTACCTGGGAAGGAATGACCCAGAAGCTTCCGTTCAAGCTTGCATAACATGTTTTTCTTTACAAAACAATGTAAACATTCACAGCCTTCAAAATGTGTGTTAGTTTCTGCTCAGGTTCCATATATGCTCTTAAGACATCGTGACCCTTCTTTTGCCTTCTAGTCTCTTCTGTCTCTCCTCTAGTCAAACTTAATTCCTCCCTGGATGTCCCTCAGACCAGGATCTCTCCTCTTCTGTTTCCTTTGCTACTTACTTGCTTCCTCTTCTCCTGCAGACACCTATTCTCCCTTCTACTTATGCTTGAGAACCATACCTTCTCTGTATTTTTTGTCTTTGTATAGATGAACTTACTATTGTAATGTGATGTACGTATATTATACAGGCCCGGTTCTAGCGGGTGGGCCGGGTGAAACATGAGCCTGGCCCACCCAAACATGAACCTTGGCCCTCGCAGTGACGTCAGGAAGGCCAACAGAAAATGGCCACTGCAATTTAAAACGTTCCTCTGAACGTTATTTTTCTTATTTTTCTAGGAGATGCGTGATTGGGCATGGGCTCTTTCTCACAGGCCCCCCCAATCACGCATCTCCTTTTAGAAAGGTGGGTTGTGTCCACGCCCACTCGGCAGGTACAGGGGCATAGCAAAGGGGAGAAATCCTCTTTGGCACCGGGTAATCTGTGCATACTGTCCTGCTGCGTGGATATATCCTTCTTTTCAGCGCTGGAGAAAAGGAGTTTGTTGATCCTGATTCACCTTTCCTGCCCCTGCAGCCGTTTATCAGATCCAGCTGTGACACAGAGTTTAAACGGAGCAGGTAAGAGAATGTGTGGCTATTGTTCCATTTTTTTAAATCTGCAAAGGCCCAGCTAGATACATACTTTGTGTATGCTTCGAGGATGTGTGTATATTAGTTAATATTTTAAAAATCTGTGAGGGCCTAGCAAGACACATACTTCGTGTATGCTGTGTATATTTAATTTATATCGTTGTATCGTTATCATGACGGATGCAAGACACAACTACTAAAATGTCCAGATAACTCGGGTGATTAATGATCCTGCTGGAGAGCAATATTTTTTTCTGTTCCTAATTTTTAAATGCAGATAAACTGTATTTTATGTGGATAGCTCAGTGGGTTACTTGCAGTACAGAAGTTACAATCCTAAAATAGGACAGTGACCTATGAACTGACATCAAAGAGCTGCATACAAACCTGAATGGTATAATTAGAACTTATTTTTTTTGTGTTGCAATATAGTTAGAATTTCCCCAGTCTTTCATTACTCTAATGTTGCTATAAAGAGTTTGTTTTGGCAGATATACATTTTAATGAGTAAAGCCAACCCCGCAACCACTGGGGTATGCTTTATATCCTGCGTTTGTGCTTCTCCAGACCAAACCCTCTTAAAACATACTGCCCACCAGTATGGATGACATGTGATTCCTACACCTTGTAATCCTCATTGGCTTATGTGACATTCCCTATAAGCTGATTTACATACTTGTATGATTCATTGTCTCTGCATAATGTGTGCATGGTGTAAAGTACTGTGACACCCTACACTATGAGTAGCGCTATACAACAAATGAAATCGAATATGAGAGAGGGGCTACGGAGAGATGAAGGACACTGGTGGAGGGTGGCAATTAGGGAATCCGAGGAGGAGGTCAATAGGGGCAGAGGCTATGGAGCGATTAGGGGCACTGTTGGAGGGTGGCAGTGAGGGAATCCAAGGAGGAGGTCATGGGGGAGCTGCGGAAAGATGAAGTGCACTGTTGGAGGGTGGTAGTGAGGGAGTCTGCAGAGGAGGTGATGAGGGGGAGAGGCTATGGAGCGATGAGGGGCACTGGTGGAGGGTGGCAATTAGGGAATCCGAGGAGGAGGTCAATAGGGGGAGAGGCTATGGAGCGATTAGGGGCACTGGTGGAGGGTGGCAATTAGGGAATCCGAGGATGAGGTCTTGGGGGGAGGGTGGGAGATACGGAGAGATGAGGGGCACTGGTGGAGGGTGGTAGTGAGAGAGTGAGGAGGAGGTCATGAGGGGGAGGGGCTTTGGAGCGATGAGGGGCACTGTTGGAGGGTGGCAGTGAGGGAATCCGAGAAGGAGGTCATTGGGGGAGGGGCTACGGAGGGATGAGGGGCACTGCTGGAGGGTGGCAATGAGGGAATCCGAGGAGGAGGTCAATAGGGGGAGAGGCTATGGAGCGATGAGGGGCACTGGTGGAGGGTGGCAATGAGGGAATCCGAGGAGGAGGTCAATAGGGGGAGAGGCTATGGAGAGATGAGGGGCACTGATGGAGGGTGGCAGTGAGGGAATCTGAGAAGGTCATGAGGGGGAGGGGCTTTGGAGAGATGAAGGGCACTGTTGGAGGGTGGCAGTGAGGGAATCCGAGGAGGAGGAGGTCATGGGGGGAGGGTGGGAGATACGGAGAGATGAGGGACACTGGTGGAGGGTGGCAATTAGGGAATCCGAGGAAAAGGTCATGGGGGCTACGGAAAGATGAAGTGCACTGTTGGAGGGTGGTAGTGAGGGAGTCTGCAGAGGAGGTGATGAGGGGGAGAGGCTATGGAGCGATGAGGGGCACTGGTGGAGCGTGACAATTAGGGAATCCGAGGAGGAGGTCATGGGGGAGGGTGGGAGATACGGAGAGATAAGGGGCACTGTTGGAGGGTGGCAGTGAGGGCATCCAAGGAGGAGGTCATGAGGGGGAGGGGCTTTGGGGCGATGAGGGGCACTGTTGGAGGGTGGCAGTGAGGGAATCCGAGAAGGAAGTCATTGGGGGAGGGGCTACAGAGGGATGAGGGGCACTGGTGGAGGGTGGCAATGAGGGAATCTAAGGAGGAGGTCATGAGGAGGAGGGCCTTTGGAGAGAGGAGGGGCGCTGTTGGAGAGTGGTAGTGAGGGAATCCGAGGATGAGCTCATGAGGGGGAGGGGCTTTGGAGAGATGAAGGGCACTGTTGGAGGGTGGCAGTGAGGGAATCCGAGGAGGAGGTCATGGGGGGAGGGTGGGAGATACGGAGAGATGAGGGGCACTTGTGGAGGGTGGTAGTGAGGGAGTCTGAGGAGGAGGTCATGAGGGGGAGGGGCTACGGAGAGATGGAGTGCACTGTTGGAGGATGGTAGTAAAGGTATCTACAGAGAAAGAGGTCAGTGGTGGGGCGCCAATAAATAACTCTCCACATGCTCTGTTTCACACAGAAGCAATCCTTGTATCATAGTGACTGTTTGCAAGTAGATATGATGTAATCTATGGCTTGTAGACTACCTCCAGAAGCGACAAATTGGGCCGGTAGTGGCCCACCCGAATGCACCCTTGGCCCACCCACATAAAAATTCCTGGAGCCGGGCCTGCGTATATAACCTATTTGTAACCCAATACTACAATTTTTTTGTTCTGCATCTGGTTATATTGTACTCTGTAACTGTTAATCTATCTCACGGCCAGCTTTAGCGCTGGTGGTGCCCGGTGCAACAATGTTTGTTGGCGCCCCCAATGACCTCCTCCTTGAATTCCCTCACTACCACCCTCTAACCTTGACACTCAAGTCTCCATAACCACTCTCTTGCACATGCTTTTATTTTGTTTTTATAAACTATTAACAACAAGAGGTGGCTGTAAAGTTCAAACATGCTTTTACTTCAACATAGAGGACATTTTATTAAATAGACTTGGCCTCTGGTTCATTTTATACATTTAGTTCATACCTATTCAAATCGTAGACATTGATACAAGAAAGAAAGAGAAAAAACCACAGTCACATCACAAATATGGAAATTTGTCTAAAAACATTGTGCTCAATGTGAAACCAATAATGTGCCTCAAATGTGAACATTATATTTGGAAAAACATACAAAGAAATCTGTAACTATTCAGTGTTTCACATACCCAAAATGTGGTTTCTTAAGAAGTGTGTCAACTGGAGTTGTTCTTTGTTGCCAAGTTTAATTCAGAAGTGCAGGCAAATACATGAATTAATTTGCAGATGTGGGACTGGTACTGGCCAAACCTAGGATAGCCATAGGGTGAAGGTCCCAGACAGCACCTTCATTGCCATTGTGGAAATCTGATGTCATACAGTGGTCTTCAGGTGAGGTAACATTTCTACATACAACATATTTTTGGACTATATACAGGTTTCTTTGGAGAAATGGAAGGGTCCCTAATAGAAATCATGATGAAATCAGATGACATGCCCCCCTGATTCTGTAGTTGCCAACTGGACCTAATGATGTTTGTGACAATATGGAAACTAGCTGGATGTAGTCCGGGGGAGATGGCAATGCCATGGGGGACACCATTGTCACAGAGCACCATCTTTATGTTTAAAGCACTAAAGACCTGCAGCAGTGTGTTGTAAATCTGCTCCTGTTGGTGGCTGATAACTGTTCCCTCTGTCCTCTTCTGCCTGAAAGGTCTAATAAAGGAATGTCCATGAATACATAGATTCAGAATGACTCAAATGGCAATGCCCCAATGTATGGACACAGTGTGATTTTCTATTACTTGGATCGCTGTGTGGTATTGTGTTTAATTATTTGTTAACTACTTTGGAAATAAAAGCACTTTAAAAACACAAACAGCTTTTTGTTTAATTTTCTTTATGTTGCCTCATTTATCTTAGGCTAAAATGTTTCACTATCCGATGACCAAACCATTCCTATGTTTTACACATACCGCTCTAATGGTTTTTCTATACTCCAAACCTCCCAATGATGCATATTGGAAATAAGCCTTGGACGAACAAAGCGAAGAACACCATTAGCCTTTAAAAAATTAGCCTGGATTTCCCATTATTAAGACTCATAGGCATAAGGTTCCTGAAGGAATTCTTGCCCACTCCAGCAAGGTAGTTTTGTAACGTTCCAGAATTGTGTGAATTTCTATATTGTGAGATATGCAAGGCAGCCACATGTGCCACAGTGCATAAGTTCCGCAGACGCTACTTGTTGGATTCAGCTTTGAGCACAAATACTCTGTTTGATGAGTGTTGGGAACACTTGCACATCATCCTTGATATGCTCTCAATTGACGCTGCTTACATATCATACTCTACTTGATTATCTGTTTCCAAAAAAGAAAGATGGATAAATAAAAGAGTTGGTATAATGTATCTTTTACTCTTATTGTTATATGCTATCCTTTGTTACCAGGACCAACCCACTACAATCACGTTATTATTCTTCACCATCCGTGAATCTATTCAGAATTGAGTGGTAAGAAGTGCAGTCAATAGAGGGGGCTGGACATTTGAGGGGAGGGCAATACATGCTAATTTTCAATGCCACCATTTGTTCAGATATATTGTCCAGGTTCTGGTCCTGTAATGAATTAATGAAGAGTTTCTAGAGATTGCTACAAGTCATGCAGTATTGAAGAGGCATAATGTAATACTTCAGCCATACAGATTATAATGCAACAAAGGCTGATGTGATGTGGACAGAGCCAGATCCTGACCCTGTATGAGACAAACCACAGCCATACTACTCTGACATAGGCAAAGGACTGTCGGGGATATTCCTAATTTCCATTCTGGCTATTCAGAATTGAGTTTGTCAGATAACAAAAGGGAAGCACCTCACACTTTGTTGGGGGAGCTGCCTTAGGAATTAGCTGGCTGTTTCATTTACAGATGGGGAGCCAAAGACAAGTGAGATGTTGCAACACTTGGAGTTATCAGTTTTGGTAAATGAGGAAAAAAGATAAGCATAGAGCTCAGAACAAAACACACAGAGGGTTGAGGCAATAATCCCGCACCTGTCACTTAAAAGTGGCTCAACAATATGGTGATGGTGCTAGAAAGCCAAGAAGTGCACCCCTCTCCACTTCCTATTGGGGTAATCCCCAAAAACAATCACAAAAAGGAATGGAATCAGCACACATCAATTATAAATCTTATTTAAAGTTCATAAAACATCAGGTGTTCACGATGATTTGAAGAAAATGCCAAGTCCAGATTTTTCTTATAATCTCAAAAATTTACTTTAATGATAAATATGTGCAGTTGTTAAAATCCAATTCAAAAAATTCATTTAGCCAACGTGTTTCGTCTCAGGAGAGACTTCTTCAGGGCTAAAAGAAACATATATACACACCATTTAAAATCTGCACACATATACATATATACAAACAAACACAGCGCTCTTTGTTACTTCTATCAAAACTGAATCATTGTTGAGTTAGCTAATCATAATGATACAAAATTATTCCAATAACATGATCATGACAAACAATTATAAGGTAACAAATTATTTTGCATTTTGTTCACTCTTTGTGAGATGAAATAACTCATTTGGGAGGAAGGTGAGAATACTCAGAATGCACCAGTTGTGCTACACAACTTCATAAAGAAACATCCTACATAGTTATAGGCACAATTTATTATATTTTCTTAGTCACAGAAAAAGTGGACATGCTGACTCTGGAGTCATTTAGAGTACACAAATATCATATTTAAAACATACCTCAGAATTATATGAACGTTATATGTTCGTATTCAGATAGCAAAGGAAAATTCTAAGACACAAATAGATGCAGTGCCAAGGTAATCATCTGTGGAAAGAAACCAGAATATAAAATGTTCCCTTGTTCTATGGCTTACAATTATTTTAGACATTTGGTATTGAAAAAATCTTTTCCAAACTCATAATTGATATTGGAAAGATCCATTGATGTGAGGAAAGTGACCCCATCTAACAATATTGATTTTAAAATATTGGGATTGTGCTCACACTAGATTATTGTCAAATTGGTCTACACAATATGCCCTTCACAAGACCTCTCTATAATAGATAATAATGCTCTTATTACATCATGCACTTAGTGCTAAAGTATTGAGATGTATTAACAACTCACACTAGTCAGTGTCAGCTAAGATATATTGATTAAGCGGTAGTATAAACATTCAATAAAAAATGATAAAAAAGTCTGGCCAAATATTGCAACAGAAAAAGTGATAAACAGGACCATCAATTATTTGAAAGATTTTTTAAGAGATTTTTCGTATCGCCAATATCATATGTTGTCTACATAGTGTCGTTATTTTTATATCTAATTTAAGACCGCTGTTATACCATTTAAAAGATCGAAACTATCTGTGTCGTTGCTTCCTCTGAATGAGAGCAAAATTCATGCATGGAAAAACAGGCAGAGCCTTGTTATATCATTTAAGAGAGATCGATAATATCTATGTTGTTACTTCCTCTAAATGAGAGCAAAGTCCATATATGAAAGAACAAAAGGTGGCTTGTTGCTATGAGTCAGCACCGTTTCGATCAAAACTGTATATAGGATGGACAACCAAGCTTCAATATTGAATCAAATATAGTAACCAAACGGCGCGAGCGAGCAAGCCGCGTGATCGAATAAGCACTTGGTGCTATATGCCAACACCATTTATAACTAACAGTAAAGGCGAGCAGAATCAAATATAGTAACCAAACAGCGTGAACGAGCAAGCTGCGTAATCAAATAAGCGCTTAATGGTATATACCAGCGCCATTCGTAACTAGCAATAATTGCAATAGAGGCAAGCAAACTCTAATATCATGTCCAATATAAGCGCTATATAGCGTAAAAACTTGTGATAAAGTTGTACCTTAGTGCGATGATAATAGTGCAGACGTTAACTGCAATGCAAGAAAAACAATTTTTCAGTTCGATAATATTAGAGTTACATAAATTCAAGAAAAAAAGAGTATTTAATAAAGCCTAAAATTCGGTAAAACGTACCATTGAAAGGCAGGGTGGCCAGCAACAATAGTCTCAGCGTCCGTACGCGAAGTTTGAAAACCGAGCACTGTATGGCCGCTCGTTTTTGTACTATAGTGGTACAAGTTAAAACACCTGTGTGATTCGAAACTGAGAGCGGACTCGCTCCGCAGAAGCTATCTGCCATCTTGTTAAGGTTTGATGAGGATACTGGATGTTAACCAAAGCGGCCATGTTGATTAGGGGCGATATATTGAAAATGGACTGACTCCGCGGAAGTTATCTGCCATCTTGTTAAAATGAAAATAACAGATGTTAACCCAACGGCCATGTTAATTAGAGGTGATATATTGAAAAATAGAAATACATGCTCACGTGCAAGTGCAATATGTATTGAAACTAAAAGAAAAACTTCATAAACATGATCCGCCATCATATAGAAATTTAATGAGGACAAAAGAGGTAAATCAAAACGGCCGGGTTGGTTAGGGCTAATATATTGAAAATGAGGACGCATGCTCAATGAGAGCGCACTGTATGTTAAAACTAAAAAAGGACTTCGTAGACAAAATAAAAGATCGGCCATCTTGAAACAACGTCTATCATTAGTGAAAGTTATTGATTGCTGCCATGTTGGAAAAAGTATTTCAACATGATTAATAAGTGTAATGGAAAACCTCAAATATTAGGAATGTTTGTGCAATTTTTCTATAATAAATGTTCCATATTTTGTGATGACCTTTAGCAATCGAACAGCATGTCCACTTTTTCTGTGACTAAGAAAATATAATAAATTGTGCCTATAACTATGTAGGATGTTTCTTTATGAAGTTGTGTAGCACAACTGGTGCATTCTGAGTATTCTCATCTTCCCCCCAAATGAGTTATTTCATCTCACAAAGAGTGAACAAAATGCAAAATAATTTGTTACCTTATAATTGTTTGTCATGATCATGTTATTGGAATAATTTTGTATCATTATGATTAGCTAACTCAACAATGATTCAGTTTTGATAGAAGTAACAAAGAGCGCTGTGTTTGTTTGTATATATGTATATGTGTACAGATTTTCAATGGTGTGTATATATGTTTCTTTTTAGCCCTGAAGAAGTCTCTCCTGAGACGAAACGCGTTGGCTAAATGAATTTTTGAATTGGATTTTAACAACTGCACATATTTATCAATAAAGTACATTTTTGAGATTATAAGAAAAATCTGGACCTGGCATTTTCTTCAAATCATCGTGAACACCTGATGTTTTATGAACTTTAAATAAGATTTATAATTGATGTGTGCTGATTCCATTCCTTTTTGTAAGCATAGAGCTCCTAGACTTACATTTTAAGTGTGGTTACATTTTAGCTTCTGCCAAATCGCCCTCACTCCCTCGGAGGCTGAGGCAATAGCTTCAGTGAGTGTGGTAATTATAAGTGCACCAATGCCCTGAGGCTTCTTTGTGGCAGGACAATAAGGTAGCAGAGGAAACAAAAGCAGTAGTTGAAGTCATTAAAGCGAAAGTATGTCTTGAGGGTCCTCTGAAAGCCTTTATGAAGGGCCAGTTTTGAAGAGCCATGTGAAACCCATTCCTTAGCTACTGGACAAGTACAGAAACAGCCCAGCCATCTAACTGTGAATGTTTCAAAGGGGGAACAGAAAGCAAACAGCAGGAACTGGAATGAAAAGCGCAAAATGGTACATGTCTGCACCATTTTAAAAAAGCATTGGCAAAGCCAAAAGGTTTGGCCCTGGCTAACTGGTGTGATGGTTAGTTTAAAAAAAATATTGCAAGCATTATATCACTACGGCCCTTATGGCTGTCAGCTCTTCTGTGATGTTTCCCATCCCTGCTGCTGTTGAGTCAGCCAGGTCCTCAATCATCCTTGCTAGCTGATGTATCCTCTGCGTGGTGTATACCACTCCTGCACCAAGGATCATTACTCCAATACCTGTCATGAATGACAATTTCACAGACCAATTGATGAAGTCTAATGACCAAAAGCCCCTCTGTGTACGTATATGATGTATGATTTTTTTGAGAAAAACTATAGCCTGGTGAGACAGCTGTCTCAAAGGTCAGAACTAGAAAAACTGACAGTTATCCCTAGAAAACATACCATGAACCATATAGAGAGTTGTGAAGTGGATTCGCAGAAGGACTGGAAGTCTGTCTGGAAATTTGCGAACTTCAGAAACACATTTGTATTTTAAGGGGAGTGACAGGTTGGGGGCTGAATCGGGTTTGTCCAAAAAACACTCTATCAATAGTCGTAGTATAATTATCAGTGAAGACCGGAGCGGTCTATATCCAGTCTTCTGAGGTCTGATCTCAGATGTAGCTAAATGACAAAGGCAGGCTAATTTACATTAAAATCATTACCACTACATTATTTAAAAGCCCTGTGAGTGTATTTTTACATTGGTAAATAGGGATACCACACAAAAAGATGATGGAAGGAATGCTGAACATTGTCAAACATTCACCCCCAGTAACAGATCTGGGTTAAATCCATCGTTTTTTTGCTCACTGTGCCACCCCACCTTGGACCTAGCCATAGGCAAATCAGTCTTGGCCCTGCTCACCATGGGAATAGTCCAGCCCAAAGTGCCAAGCCAGGTTCTTCCTGGACCGGATACAAGAAAGCTGGGACCGTTTTTTTGGTATAATCCCTCATCAGCCAGACTCGCTTGAATCCAGTGGTACAGTGAGAACAAGACCTACGTCTGGGGATACTCTTCCCACTTAGGGCAACAATACCAACACAAAAGGATGATGGACGGGATGCTAAACACTGTCAAACATTCACCCCAGTCACAGATCTTGGTTAAATCCATAGTTTTTATGCTCACCGTGCCACCCCAGTTTGGACCCAGCCATATGCAAATCAGTCTTGACCCTGTTCCTCATGGGAACAGTCCAGCTAGAACTGCCAAGCCAGGTCCTCACTGGACCGAAAATAAGCATCCTGGGACCGGTTTCGAAGTATGGGGGGGGTTCAGCATTCCATCCATCAATTGTTTCTTTTGACAATAGAGATACTGCCACATACGTCTCATTTGCACGGAATATAATTCTTATAGACAGAAGGTTAAGCCATCTTGCTTTACTCAGAAGTAAGACAGTAAAAAAGAAGTTACTGAGTCTTGCTACCTGACAAGGAGTTTACGGAAATTACGGGAGTATCCAATTTTTGAAAAGCATGCCAAAAAATAATTAAGCATATGTAGTATCCTAGTTTACTTTCCATGCTTGTGTATGCCTTTTACACCACATGCCCTGTCAGTAGAATGTTACAGTATGATGATGTATTACGGAATGTTGGGTGACTGTCAAGAAAAGCCACAGTTGTGATGGGGCTGAGCAGCATGCTGGCTGCTCCTGGTGGGGCTCATCTACATATCTACAATAAATCATCTTGAACAACATCAATCTGTCTGGACTTCATTACTACATTTTTATGGTGATGATCTGGAAACTTACCCTCGTTTCTACGTGCTCAACAAAAGAAGTTAATGTCAAAGAAGTCAAGATGTGGAGAAGAAATTACAAACTACAAAGTGGAACTTGAAAAATCTGGCACTACGAGCCCCACCAGTGACCACTCCATAGGTCGCCCTAACAAGTGACTGCCAGTTCATGTTGGACTCCACCCTCCTGCCTTGGAACTGCTTTCCATCCTCACTGCTCTGACCCAAGAAGAAGTGTCCTTCAAGAGGAGTTGAGTTCTATGGATTCTACCTGGTATGACTACAACCCAAGTATGCCAGTTCCTGTCCCAGTGTGTGTATATTTCATGGGTTCTTACCCTCATAAGTAACCTGACCATGGCTATCCTCACTCACTTTTCAGGGTATGTCAGGTTCATGTTCAATTTTCCATTATACCTTTACTCCACACAGTGTGTGTAGTATGGGGTGTGGTTCCATTATGGTGCACGTCAAGTGACCTCTACACGAGGTTGTCCAGGTTGTCCTTTTAAACTCACAGTGTGTGGAGTTTCACTGAGGAGTTACTAGTCCTAGTCTCCTTGTGTTTTCCCGCTCTCAAGTGTCCCAGTGACCTGCTTTGCTTTGCTGCAGCCTTAACGGAGAAGACCTGTTCCTGGCTACACTCAGTTGTGACAAATCTAACCCAGCTGCCTGCCCTTAGCTTTCTTGCCATCCTGAGGTGCTTCTATTTTGCAACTTTTTACCAGCCCTACCGACTCTGTTTTGCTGTTTCAACTCTATGACACCCCAGAGTCATCAAAGATCCACACACTCTGTGATCTAAGTATTGTTATTTATTTTGGGCAGGACTGATTCCGGTGTTCTGCATGTTTGCAGTGAGTACTTTCTCATTTTTACTCTATTGCACAGTGTCTTTGTGTGTGTCTCCTTTGTAGCAGTTTAACCGCTGCCTCATATTTAAAAGACGCCTCGATCACACACAGAGCTCGCGCACCCTTACCTTTCTCTTCCTGCCCTGCGATTCCTCCTTTTGCTCCACTGTGACGTCTAAAGCTTGCTTCATGCTATTTGGATGTTTGGTGCACGGTGATGCCGGGAGCCATCCGGCGTGGCGTCACCAGTGAGTGCCGCCATCTTGTGTTTAGCGTGTTCCATGAGCTTTTGTGCAGCTCCCAGCGTAATATACGCTCTGCCAGCCACGTTATTTTTTCTTCTGTGTCTCGTTATTGAGTTATTTTCAATGTCGTCGTCGTCATGCAGCACAAAGGAATCAGGTACATTTCTCATTTTTCTATCGGCAAGTTCTGCGATGTTTTTTGCTTGGCATGCAAATTCCTGCGTTCTAACATCCTGGCATTGGACAGCGATTGGCGATCAGCATGAATTCCCTTGTTTCACTCTATATACTACTTTTCAAAGATTAACTTTTGGGTAAACTTGCAGTGTCTCAGGGTCAAGTTTTTCTGCTTGTAGTCCATGTTGTCTGCTGTTGTTCTAAAATGCGTCTACACCGAAAGGTACACAAAGACCACTGTGTGCCATTGGGCATTTTTCTAGACAATGCCTGTTCTCTTCAATTCGTCTTTGATTTTTTTTTTTTTTTTTTTAAAGTGGGTTGACAGCTCGCTTTTGTTAAGGAAGTTTACTCATCGGAGAAGGACTCTAGTTGAAAAATTCACATCTTTGCCATTCTGACTTCATTTTTCGATACAGTGCCTGTATTCTTCAATTTGTACAGATCGGAGAAGGACTTTAATTGAAATTAACACATTAGTGATTAGTTTAATTGTCTGTGCACAAGAAACTCAATAGTTAGTCCTCTCATGCCCATCTCTTCTACGTTTGTTGGTTTAAACTCTCGTGTGTGTTACATGAGTATGGTGACATGTACACATCGTTGTAACTCTTTTCAGATGAAATGTTAATGATTATTGTAATTTAAGCCTGTTTTCACTATATGCATCTATGTTTGGGCTTGTTTTACAATTCATGATGTTACTGTTTTCTCAAGTTTTATCCTTCACAGGATTGTATGTAGTTTTATTTCAATTTAGCTCAATGGGGTACATATATGGACCCTAGGTACACTCTCTCAAGAGTTCGACTATTCGATTATTTCGATTTACATGCATGCGTGCAGTGGGTGCTAGTCCCATTTGCTCTATGTACATTTGCCCATTTGTACTACTCACAGTTTCAAATCTATTTTCAAGTATATTTCATGGGTTCTAACCCTCATACGTTACCTGACCATGGCTATCCTCACTCACTTTTCAGGTTATGTCAGGTTCATGTTCAATTTTCCATTATACCTTTACTCCACACAGTGTGTGTAGTATGGGGTGTGGTTCCATTACGGTGCACATCAAGTGACCTCTACACGAGGTTGTCTAGGTTGTCCTTTTAAACTCACAGTGTGTGTCATATAAGTCTTAGTCCCATTATTACAGTGCACAACGTGTGACCTCTTTACGTGGTTGTCTCTATACGGGTTTAGTCCCTCTCTCAATTGTTTTTCACCCTGTTTACATTAGCGTTATTGCTTTATAATGTCGATTTTCCTTTACTATGTTGTTTTCAGGGAAGTAGGAGTGATGTTATTGTATTCATTCATTCTCTTCTCTGTTTTCTTTATTTCTCATGCTGTGTCTTGCCTCCTGTCATACCTGTCTGGCCAGTGGGTGTGTCTGGAGGTAGGGATCGGTGCTTTCTTGTTCTTCTTTTGGTTTCTATCTTATTTGTTGTGTTAGAAGAAAAGGAGATATGTAGTATCCTAGTTTACTTTCCATGCTTGTGTATGCCTTTTACACCACATGCCCTGCCAGTAGAATGTTACAGTATGATGAGGTATTACGGAATGTTGGGTGACTGTCAAGAAAAAGCCACAGTTGTGATGGGGCTGAGCAGCATGCTGGCTGCTCCTGGTGGGGCTCATCTACAGATCTACAATAAATCATCTTGAACAACATCAATCTGTCTGGACTTCATTACTACAGCATACAATAAAATAATGTGACAGCTAGGAGCACTGCTGTTTTAGTAGGTTTAGAAATCGTTGTTTAACGTTTCACATTATGAAATGAAAGCCTGTATATTTCTTCTTTATTGTGACTTTGCCTGAAAATACGATTTGTTGTATGAATGTGCTTTTAGTTTAAGGGTCAGGTAATAGATTAGATTAAAATGTTCACATATACATTTAGATTTCCAATGGCCCTAGAGAACTCTGTGAGTTCGACGACCACTAATATCATAGGTGCTTTCTCCCATAAAAACGTGAAATAAAATGAAATGTGATTGGTCATGATATAAGCGCCATTAAGAAAGAGTGCAGTACAATTTAGACATACGTAAAAAACAGAACTGATATTAACAATCAATCGAAGCTGTTTAAAAGGAACCCAAATTGCTATGAAAATGTTACATTTACCTCCAATGCTCTGGGAAACAGAAGACATGTCAGCCAAAGGGGAGCATTCAGCCTTGGATACTTATAGTTAATAAAAATATTTAATATGACTTACGCAAAATCAGTTCTTTAGATTTCGTGTACTGTAATCTATAACTTGTTGCCGACACTAGAAAAGCGCGTGTGAGGCACATTTCAAAGTTGTCTGACACTGAACTCGGCCATTTCCTCCCTTCGACACGTCTGCAGATAGCTATGCTCCCGGGTCTAGCTGCGACCATTAGTATTTCCTGAACTAAAAGTTTGACACACAATCGTTCAAGGTTTTTTTTCTGAAATGACTCTGCCATCCTGTCATCGCATCAGAGTTTTGATTGTGTGCTGCTCACCTAAATTCACCTTGTAATTTACAGGAGAAAAGGCCGTATTGATTTTTCCACTTCCGCAGTAGGGCAGAGAACTCCAGTCAGGCACAGTTTGATTGTTATCTGGAGGGTCACGCTGTGTCATTTTCACTGCCATGACAGGTTGTGACAAATGTGCCCTGCTGGAGCGTGAGCTAAGTGATTAATCATGTGTTTGCAAATGTAGCCCAGATGCCACCCCTCGCGCTCACCCGCAGGTGCTCAAAGACCTTCTCACTATATATAACCTCATACTGGAAAAGTACATACCTGTATGCGGTTCCTGGTTGAAATCTTGACTTACAGTTCATTTGCCTGACTGCTTTCTCTCGCAAAGGATAAATGGGCACGCCTGACATTTCTGACTTTCAGACTACAATTTCAGGAACCTGGTTCCTTAAAGCAATGCGCAGAACATATTTGCCAAGACGCTGCAAATGCAGGCTTTGTAGGCCATGGAGTCAACCAGGGTTTGTTGGTGGATCCTCGGCAAACACAAATCTGTATGAAAATGCTACCAATTTGTTAATTACTATAATATTTCTGCACAAGTACTGAACCGGTAAATACGCAGATTTACATATATATGGCATGCTTGGGTTAAGTTGATGTAGAAAATGGTAGAATTCACCTGTGACTTTATGTCAGCAAAGTAGACCCAGAAGAGGTCTTTGTTAGAAAACCCCTCTCCTTTGCATGATCACCCCCATTTTTTAACCGATGCTGCTGGATTTTGGATTCTGTACACTGTGAACCTGCTAACCAGGCATCAGTGCATGTGCTCTGATCCCTAAAAACTTGTCAATTTGGTTAAAAATCCAAATTGGCACATTTGACTTACCAATAAGTCCCTAGTATATGGTACGAAGTGTACGCAGGGCCTGCAAGTTAAATGTCACTAGTGGACTGCAGCATCTATTGTGCCGCCACTAAAGTGACAGGACAAAGCATATCTTCAGGGCTGCCCTCAGCCTGAGTGTGCAGTTTTAGAACTGCAAATTCCACGTGGGAAAATAAACCTTTCCCCAGGCCTAAGTCTTCCTTTTTAGTACTTATAAGTCACCCCTAAGGTAGGCCCTACGTGCCCATAAACTGGAATGGCATGGTGGGCAAAAAAACAATGGATTTAGGCACAGATCTCTGTACTGGGGGTGAATGTTTGACATTATTTCAGCATTCCATCCATCAATTGTTCTTTTTGCATTTGTCGCCCTAAGTGGTAAGGGTATGGCCAGATGTGGGTCCCCGTGCTCACCATGCCACTTGAATCAAGCTAGCCTAGCTGATGAGGTGTGATACACTGAAGCCGGTCCCAGGATGCTTGCTTCCTGTCTAGGGAGGACCTGGCTTGACAGTTTGGGCTGGACTGTTCCCATGGGGAGCAGGGTCAAGACTGATTTGCATATGGCTGGGTCCAAACTGGAACGGCATAGTGGGCAAAAAAACTATGGATTTAGGCCCAGATCTCTGTACTGGGGGTGAATGTTTGACATTGTTTCGGCACTGCATCCATCAATTGCTCTTTTTGCATCTGTCGCCCTAAGTGGTAAGGGTATGCTCAGTCATGGGCCCCGTGCTCATTATGCCACTGGAGTCAAGCTAGCCTGGCTGATACTCTGAAACCGGTCCCAGGATGCTTGTTTCCGGTCCAGGGAGGACCTGGCCTGGCAGTTCGGGCTGGACTGTTCCTATGGGGAGCAGGGTCAAGACTGATGTGCATATGGCTGGGTCTAAATTGGAATGGCATGGTGGGCAAAAAACAATGGATTTAGGCCCAAATCTTTGTACTGGGGGTGAATGTTTGACATTGTTTCAGCATTCCGTCCATCAATTGTTCTGTTTGCACTTAGTGGCCATAGGGCAGGGTGCATTGTATTTAAAAAGTAGGACATGTACTTAAGTTGTACTAAAAGCACTGGGTTACATTATAAAAACTTTTAATGCATAACTTTAATTTGAGCATAGCTAGGACCATGGTTCAAGGACTTAAAATATTGGTAATTTAAAATCCAATCTAATGGTCAAGACGGATTCTAAATTACTATTTTGAAAATACCCCTTTTAGAAGATTGGCATTTTCCTGCTTAAAGTCTCTAGTAGCTTTTTCAGAGTTAATTACCAAATGTCACCTGGCAGCCTTCTCGCCTCGCAAGGATATGTGAATGTCGCCCAGGAAAGGGAACAAAAAGTACTTGGCTGGGAAGAGGTGTGACCTCCTCCTGACAGGATTGCCTCACAACTAGGCCTGCTCCTGTCATTGTTCAACTAGCCAGAGTGACACCAACCTCCATGGGGAAAACCTGTTTTAGAACTGGTTTGAGAGGGGGTTTCTCATTTCCCTAGCCACACTTCATGGGTGTTCCCAGAGCTCTGTCCAAGGGAAGAAAGGCTCTGGCATGTTGTATTTTGGTAGAACGATGCACTGTGGGATTGTTTAGGGCCAAGCCCCAGGAAGTGATATCAAATTGGGTAGAGTAGCCACTGGGAACTTTTTTCCTATTGATCAGGGAGTCTCCCCCACCCCCACACACAAGCTAGTGGCAGGCACAAAAGTGGCACTTCTGAGTACTTTCTTCAGAACAACTCTGGGCGTGTGGCTCTGTGGAGAGCAACCACAAGGGCTGGACCTCTCCCACCTGTACCCAGGGCAGAAAAGTGGATTCCAAGTGTTCGTTGGCAAGCCTCCTGTTCAGCGCCAGGCACCCAGTATTTGCAACAATCACAAATTTCTGCTGAGCCCAGCTGATCATTTCCAAATGGATTTGCCTAGACCAGCTGGTGGCTTGGTGGCTTCTCGGAGATTGAGTCCTAACACTCACGTGATGCCAAAAGGTCATAGACACGTGGCTGGTGTTACAGTGTACTCTTTCTCCTCCACATTTGCAACACTGGACACTAAGCAACTTTCTTTTGAACATTTTTTTTAAAAAAACAGAGGTTACGACTAGACTGCTGCTGAGCCGCATCCGCCTACATCGAACTGCTGGTCGGGCTCAACTTGCTGGTTTGACCCACTGAAAGGATCCTTACTTCCAGGAAATTTTCTAAGTCCAAACGTAGATTATATTACTGGGACCAACGCCAAGCAGCACCCTAACGATGACGACACCTTCCAAGGCCCAGACTTCAGGCTTCGCCCACTCAGAGTTTTTCTGCCATTGACATCAAGAACCTCGAAATTCGAACTAGAACTGAGGATCCCACTGAAGTCCTGCAGTTTAGCCAGGTGCCACAAATGAACTCCTCTTCAGATCCAGCTGAAACCCTGACCTGCCGATGACCTAATCAACAAGGACTTTTCTCCAAAAAACAACTAAGCCAGACAGTAAACTTTCCACCAGGACAAACTTAGTGCATATTACCGACCCACGCTCCATTATGGTTGGCCTTAACTTTTGACTTTGACCAGGTCTAGCGTGACCAGATATGCTCTTGTGTGTTTTGGCACTAGAAACTTTGAAAAGTTTTGAAAAATCATATCTCTCGACTCTACATCAGATTTTAATGGTGTTTTGTGTCTATTTGTTCATTAAAACTTTCTCTATTTTTATAAATTGGAGTGGGATTTTTATAGTTTTGTGTTTTCTACTTTTAAACTATTTTGATACTGATAAATGCTTCACACATTTCTCCTAACAAAAGCCTGTCTCCTCTGTGCTACAGCTTCCAAGCGTTGAGCTTAGGTGTACATTACGAAGACCTAACTGGACCTTGTAAGGAATAGTGGCATTATTACTTGAAGACGGCTACTATCCACTTCAACCAATAAGCCCCTTTTTAACAGTCTTGAAATAGGATACAGACATCTAACCATGACAACATACAGTCAGAAATGCCCACTAATGACAGTAGCACGAGTGGTCAGGACAGGGGCATAGCAAGGGTGCCATGGACCTTAAGAAACCGAGGATATTGACCCTTGTTTTCTGGTTTGATAGTAAAAACAATAAGCAGTAATTGGGTTGAAGTGGCAATCCCACACCCTGGGACCTGGTTCCATTGCACTATTGATAGCTGCACCCCACCACTAGTCCACAGCCAAACACCAAGATCCATAGGAGAAATTGACAATACAGAATCACACATGCCACACTTGTGATATGTCTGTGACCTAGACACCTAATGACACACAAAGGATCATTGTAGTAAACCTGTGAGCCGCTGCACATCAGCATATGCAGTAACCTAGGATCCACATATAAAATGGCATATGTTGTGGCCCTGCAAAATAGACTCACACAGAAGGCCATACTCACAAAGGAAGCCTCACTCCTCCCGCAAAAGGAGGAGTCCAACATGAACTGCTTTGTCACTTCAACTCTGAATGGGAAAACAAGTGTAGACTAGTTTTGGCCTTGTTTGGCATCACCAATGAAGTGCAAAAATATATTCTGAAATAAAGTCAACAGATTGGTTCATTCATTCCATTCGTCACTTTGGTTTCCCAAGTGTGTAACCCTCAAAGGCAATGGTATACACAGCCATGGTTTTCCTAACTTGCTGCGTCCTAGGACCCAAGGTGCACTTCAGTGATGAGATCCAACAAGTCTGAAACTGTTTTCCCATACAGACATGATGTGATCTAATGCAGATGAACTGTACCTTTTTGGGATAGACTGTGACAGATTTGCATATGGCTGTTCCATTTATGTAGTGAGACCAATGGAAAAAAACAACGAAGCACAGACTAATTTCCAGTGAATGAGATTTCAGGGCTTCATCCAACACTTTTTGCATTTATTAGTTGCCCCCATGGGGTAGGCTAGTCCCTAGCCTATCATCAACCCTATGTTGAAATGGCATAAGACTTAAACTGCATCTCAATGAGAAGGCGAAACAAGGCAGTAAACAAACAATGAAGGATGGGAAATCAGCCCAAAGTAGCTATTAAGAATACCAAATACATGACCAATGACCAGGTGATAGCTGTATTGATTCAGTAGAAGCAATGAGGATTCATCAAGCCCACTCTTACTTGCTGCTAACAGAGATCTCTACAATAGATTCATGTGAGTAACCACCATTCTAGGGGGGGGGGGGAAGCAGAAGGTGAGAAGCACAGGCAAAGAGTCTTGACAATGTTTATTTTCTGGTACATCAGGAATCCCTTTTTCTAGTAACCATCTTTGCCACTATAAGAGTGTGTATTTCTACAAGGTAAATTGAATAGGATTAGGCTTTCCAGCAACCCAAACTAGAACCTACTAAATCTTTGGATGCTGATCTTCCTGTGAATAAAGTCTTCCTCAGCCTTTCTGCATGTTATACATTGTATTGACTGTTGGCACACTGGGAATCGAAAGAAGAAGAAAATAAATTCTCTTACAGTAGTTTGCAATCCTATTCCTTGTCCTCTAACTAAAACTATTGTAGTACAAAGCATACCTGTATAATAAAAGTCTCACAATTCCCAATGAAGAAAAGTGTTAAAAGATAAAAGTGGAGAACTTACAATCTGGCCAATAGCCTCTCTAGATAGTTAATTGACTCTTTAGAAACTCAGCCTTCAGAACAAAAGGTGATATAATGAAGTTTCACTATGAGTAAACTAATTGAAGAAATTGGGAAAAATTGAGAGTAGGTGCAGAATGTCCAAAAGGAAATTGCTATTTTTAGAAACTGAATCAAAATCAAAAAAACTGTTAAAAAAAATGCAAGCTTGTCTAGCCCGAGGTAGAGATGCATTGAAATTGCTACTGCATTTTTCAAGCTTTTAGGATTCAGTAAAAACCCAGTAACACAAAGGCTCCAAAATGAATAACAACCAGCGCTCAGGGAAAACATAAGAAAACAGGAACCACAAACTAATATGTGCAGAGATGACTAGTTGAAAAATCCAAGGGACAGAAATGTGCATATGACAACAAAAAATGGATACGACTTTAAGACAAAGCCACAACAGTCAAGAAAAAAAGGGACACACTAGTGTCTAAAGTTCCAAATGTTAGGAAATAAACCAACTAAAATGCCATGAAAAAACCTGAGAGTAAAAGAGTATCAATTTCTAATGAAGTACGTAACATATACCACAAATGATAAATATCCTGATGCATGATCAATGATAAATACAGATGGGAGGTGGCATTAACAAACTACATGTTGAAGCAAAATGGTAGGAAGATTACTAGCAATAGGCAAACTATTTATTAAATTAAGTGGATCATCTTAGTCAAATGATCTGCTGCTACTAATACAGCATTTCATCCATTCTGAGTTGGAGGTACCTCTACAATAAAATCCATAGAGATCATGTGCCAGGGGCTGGAAGGGATAGGAATAAGATTTAAAAGGTTTGTAGTTCTTAAATGTAAACTTTTCCCCTGTGCAGATGTAGCACATGTATCCACAAACCTGCTGGAACTTTGGGTCATTTTTGGCCACAAAAACATCTTTTAAGTAACTGAATTGTCTAATTTTAATTTAAATGGCTTGGTAAAGGAGTGTGTCAGGGTCCCAAGGAGGATTCCGGCTAAGTGTCCTATCCTGGCCAGTGTTTCTACGAGCAAGACAGTAAGAAAGGGACAAGACTCCATGAGAGCAAACAATTGGAGATTGAGGTGGCAGCTCTGGAAATCCAAGATGTCTGCCAGCCCAAATTCTCCTTTAGCGTTCTAGTTAAGATTCTCACTGTAAGCACAATTGGAATGTCAAGCACGCACAACATAATGAATGCGCACTTCACCTGTGGAGTTTGAGGAAGAAGCTGCGAGTTCCTAGTCCTCCATCGTGTCAGTCAGATAAGGTCAGAAACGTAGTGAGCGTCGTTTAGCTCCTTCGGTAATTGATCATAATAGTCCGTCGCGTCACCGCACGAGTTTACTAAGATGAGAGATTAGTGTTTCTCTCACGAGTCAGTGTAAAAATCCGTTGCTGAGGCAAGTGTCTCTCTAACGAGTCAGTGTACTATTCCGTTTGTTGTGGCTAGTGTCTCTTTCACGAGTAAAAATCTGTTGCTCAGGCTCCTTCTCTAAGTGCTGGTTTTGAGTGTATCACTCTTTGGGAGCAGTGTCTCAGCTTTCTGTCTGTAAACAATTATATGAATACAGTGGAACATAAAAAAAACTAGAAATTGAAATTAAAGAGAGATAATTAAATTACGCTTCTCTCTTTCTAAACGGAAAAGGTCCAAAAATAAATACGCATAAGGATTTCGAAGGACTTAACTAAACAATAACAGTTAAAGAATATTAGAAATACCATTACATGTTTCTTGCTAATACAGGTCTATCTGTTCTTTCGAGTGGAAATACGAGAAAATCAATTAGAAGTTACATCACTTACCTGCTGAACCTTCTGATTCGACGAAGAATCTCTCCTGACACGCAAGTACCATACTAATTGAAAAGAAAAGGTTTTAAAACATTAATGAAGATTGAATGTGGTATTACTACATATTAAACAGAACATAATTAAGAAAAACATAGAAGAGGAGCTAAAGCATAAGACAGTGAGGGTATGTGATAAAAGTTAGAAATAGAATTAACAGGGAGAGAGTAAGAGAGAGAGAGAGAGAGTAGGATAACATATTATTTAATATTCTTTTTGCAGTTGACATTAAAACAGAAGGAAGATTCCGAGTGAGAAGAAAAGAAGAAATCCCTTCTAGACGAACCACTGTTTTGGCAGTCTCTTCTCTTCCCCATCCCCTTTACCCCCTTTGAATGTAGCAGCACCTTAATTAAACACTTCTTAAGGGCAGTGAGTTCTTGGATGGGAATTGGGAACAGGCCTCGTTCTGCTCCTGTGCAATTTGTTTATAACCCTGACACAGTGGTGTGACAGCATTCCAAGGCTAATTGTTGCAACTCAAAAGTAGGGAGTTATAAGACCTCTTTTTAGTAATATAATCCATCCTAAATAGTTTCATCAACACATGTCCAGTTAGTGATATTTATCTTCTCATGTGTACCTTTCTAATAGTGCCCAAGATGTCTTTTAATACTTCCTGTAAATTGCACTGGTGGAAAAACATGAAGCAGATTTGTTGGTGTACTGTAATATTATCAGAATAACTAATTCTAGCTAAATATCTGCTTGGCCATTTGATACTCATAAAGTTCAAACTTCATTTGAAAAGGTTTTTTCTACTTCTCCCTTTCTTTAACTCTAACCAAATATATATGCCCCTCTTAGACCCAATTTAGTATGGATGTTTGCATTTTTAACTTGATTAAGAAGGACTGATATCAAAGGTAGAGGACAACAATATTTACTGTGATTTTATTAAGGGCTTGATAATCACTATAAACTCCAAGTTCCCTATTATCCTTTGGAACAAAAAGAGAGGAAAAGAGGCTGGTGATTGGATGTAATAAATGAAACAGTTTGCCAAGTTCTGTTTAATGTATTCCTTCAGATATTAATTTTGTTTGGCTGTTAGGGCATATATGCAACTACACCGAATTTTTATACCTGATAAAACAATCAGACAATCAGATTCACTATGGGGAGTTAGAGTACAAGCCTTTTTTTCTAAAACATCAGAAATAAGATACTATTGTGATGGTAATACTTTAAGTAGTTCTTTAGATAATCTTGAGGTATTCTCTACAGTATTCATTATGGATTTCACCCCTGCATTTGATTTGTTATGACTCAGACAATTTTCGGGAGGAATACAACAGATCCCTTTTTCCAGTCAGCATATGGATTATGTAATTGCAGCAGTTGTAACCTAAGAATCATCTGGAAGCCTGGAGCTGCAATCAAGTCAAAACTAATTTTCTCTCTATGTTGACCTAATATTCCTAGAATCATTGTGCTGGTACTTAATGTAATGGTGCCACACATGAATTCATGACTGTCAGTGGCTCAAACCTGTTCTTAAAAATTCTATTTGTACATAGGAATACCTAGTAATTTAATGTATTGAATATCTAAGAAATTCTCTATTGATCCAGATTCAACCATAATTTGAATCTCCTAATACTCCAAAGAAGCATGTAACATCAGGTGTTCATTAAATTCTGCTTCTGTTTGGGCTAAATCATGAAAGACTAGATGTTTCGAGCTTGGGTCTGAGTGATCTGTAACTACTGAGCTCCCCATTCCTCGTTCCTCTTGAGACATTATAGGACTTTTAAACTGAGATTTTGCTTTCACTGTATATTCCTGAACAAAGTAACCAGCCTTACCACAATATACACAGAACTTCTCAACTCTTCCTTTATCTTTTTCTTCTTTGGTGAGGAGTCCCCGTATGCTTCCTATTTACGTAGTCTCAGTGCTATCTCTAACTTGAGTAGCTTCATTATTTTACTCTCAATATATTATTAATTTAGACTCACTCTTAATTTTCTCTCCTTTTCATTCCTGTAAAAATGGTCTAATTTAATTACCAAATCAATAAGCTTAGATCATGATTCTGTAGGATCTACTATCTGAACTAATAGGCCCTTCAATTCATCCCTCAATGAATGACAGAACAACAAGGCTCATTTTTCCTCAGTTCAAAGTCAGCTCAACCAACCTCAGCCATTAGACAATTAAAAATTGTCATGTAAGAAAAAAGATCTTGATTCCCTTGTTTTAAATGTAACCATTTATTGTCTAATAGCTTTTTGAATTTATCCTTGAAAGCAGAATTTTTTTTTAAAAAGAGGATCCTTTCATTCCAATAATCAAATCCCCCATGAGGCTGCTGGTTCCCTCTAAAGGATACAGGACAGATGTCATCTTTGACTGGTCATCTGGAAATGATTAACAAAAATGGCAAACTTATTAGACCTGAACCTTTCTTTGGAAGTAATAGTATTGCTAAAAGTGTAGTAACCTAAATTGTAACAATTGTAACCTGAGTTAATATACTGTCAGAAGGTATCACAGGTAAATCTGTTTGTAAAACAGTTCATTACCTAATTTGATTTTGAGTGTGTACAAAAGTGAAGGGAAACACTATTGGTCTTGGTTGAGGATCTGTTGGAGAGGTTAAGGTGCAAGGACTAATTGTTATGGAACTTAGCAAATCTTGTAACTGATCCAATCTTTGCATTAGGGTATTGGTCACAGATTGAGATTGGGGCAGCTCTCTACATTAGTCTTATTGTCTTTTTGTTGGATTTGTTGATAGGTCAGTCATAGCAACCTTCTGGGAGAGTGGGGGGGGGGGGGCATAGCGCCCAGGCAGAATCTTTTATCATGCTTCCTTGCCTTTCTGTGAAGAATAGTAAATCACATTGACCAGGTGACAGCTGTGTTGATTCTTTAGGAGCACTGTGAATCCACCAAACACTCTCTTGCTTGTGATTAACATAAATCTCTATAACAAAATCATGCAAGTCATCATCATGCGAGCAGGGGAAATGGATAAGGGGAGAGAGAGAGAGACAGACAGACAGACAGACAGTCTTGTCCCTTATTTTCAGGTACTTTACAAATCCTGTTTTCTAGTAAGTGCCTTCGTCACTACGAGAGTCTGAATTCCTACAGGGAAAATTAAATAGGATTAGGCTTTCAGGTAACCCAGACTAGAACCTACTAAACCTTTGGACCCTGATCTACCTGTGAATAAAAACTGCCTCCATCTCCCTGCTTGTTCTACAGTGTGTTGACTATTGACACTCTGGGAACCTAAGGAACATCAAAATATTCACATATAGGGCCGATTCCGATTCCGGCCGGAAATCTCTCCGACCGAGCCGGACCCGGAGAGAATTCCGACCGAATCGGACCCTAGCAGTCCAACCGGACGAGTACGATGCATTCGCATGCTATCGGACTCGAGTCGGTCGGACTCCCATTGAAGTCAATGGGAGCCGGTCGTACAACGCGTACGCGGGCTCCCATTGACTCAATGGGTGCGAGGCGGACAAGGACGCCCCCTACAGCATGTACGCGTCCATGCGCATCGCGGCATACATGCACAGGTAGGGGGGACCCATGGGTCCCCCTGTGTGCGACTCGCGCGCCTACGCGTACAGGGGGGTCCGACGCGGACCCCCAAAGTCCGGCTCCGACAGCTTTTTCGAGCCGGACGGCGCGAGTCGGTCGGACTGCTCGCGGCGCGCATCGTACTTACCCGGCCGGGAAACGTCTCCATAGCGCGGTGCGAGTCGTGTCCATGCGAGTCGGTCGGAGCGTGTTGAAGCCGCGTTCGAGTCGGTCGGCGATTTCGTGGGTGCTTGCATCGTACTCGCTCGGTTGGACCCGCGTACGATTCGGTCGGGAAACAGGGCTCCGAATCGGATCCGGTGAATCCGAATCCGATTCGGAGCACTACCGGCCGAGATCGGAATCGGCCCCATAGTATTTTGCTATTCATATTTCTTGTCCTCTAAATAATTAAAACACCTTACTAAAGCATATATTCAATGTGAGAAAGTAGACTATTTGTTGAAATGAGTGGTAGACCTCTTCACGTATTAATGGCGCTATTCCTTACTAGGTGCATTTAGGTTTTACTAAGTTAAACCTAGGCTCAACCCTTGGTAGCTGTAGCACAGAGCAGTCAGGCTTAACTTAGGAGGAATGTGGAGAGTATTTAGCAGTACCAAACCAGTTAATAAGTAAATCAATACAACAGAATTAAAATCCCACTCCAATTTATAAAGAAAGAGAATTTTACTGAGCAAATAACCACAACAAAACTAAAATCAGATGTAGGGAACCAGAGATAAATTTTTTCAAAGTCTTGGATGTTTCTAGCACCTAAGAGTGCAAAGCACCAACTGTAGGTATCTGGACACGCTAAACTGGGTCAAGGTCAAAAGTTAAGCCGGCCAGGATGGAACTCAGGCTGGATACTGGAACCAGGTTTGGGCCTGTGAAAAGTTTACCATCTGACTAATTGTTTATCTTGGAGAAATCCTCGCTGACAAACCCGTCATCAGGTCAGGGTGGCAGCTAGATCCGAAGAAGAGCTCATTGTTGAAGCCATCGGAGTGCAGGACCTCGGTGGGAGCATCGACTTTGGCTGTATGTTTCAGGCTCATGTCGTCCATGGCGAGAACTTTACGTACGGGAGAAGTCCTTTGACTGTGGCCAGGATGGTCTTATCGGTGGTCAGCTACTCTTCGATGTCGGCCTCGGTGGAATTCCTCAACACTTGAACTTAGAAACTTGTGTGGAAGTCAAATTTCTTTTAGCATGGCAAACCAGCAAGTTAAATCTGATTGGCAGTGAAATGTTGGGAGCTGCGGCTCAGTGGTGATCCGGTGGTAAACTCTGGTTGTTTTTGCAAAATGTTTGGAAAAAGTGTCAAGCTTTGCAGTTCTTTTTTTTGTTTTTTTACAACTCTTTTTTATTAAACACGCTCAGTAGACAGCACAATAACATTTCCCAAAGCATGCACATTGGAGATCCTCTTACATGGATTAGGATGACACGTGGCAGGGTGGGGCAGAACCCAGCTTGCCAATAAGGAAGAAACATCGTTAAAGGAGTACCATTCTCTAGTCGTCTAGGGCCTCTCCAGTGTCCACATGGCTCTCCAGCAATCCCCTGTAAGCACACCACGGGGCCCACACCTTTTCCCATTTCTTGACACACCCTCTGCTCTTGTACACCGTTTCTTCTGCTCTCTGACATCAGTCGATGTCCTTCTCCCAGTCTGTCACTGAAGGGGGAAGTGGCGCCCCCCACCCCCTAGCAATATTACGTTTCGCGATTCCCGCTGCCAGTGTGAGCCATATGGTGACATATTTGGGCCAGACCACTTCCCCCTTAATTATAAGCAGATGCCATTTTGTGTCCAGCGGCACGTCAGTACCCACCACCCTGGCCATTATTGCCGTGACCCTGTGCCAAAATTGCACTATCTTAGGACATTCCCACAGGATATGAAGGAACGTGCCCTCATTCTGGCAACCTCAGATGCACTGCGGTGATGGTGCCCTACCAATCTTGTGTAGCAGCGTCGAGGGGTAATAGGAGCGATGCAAAATCCGGAGCTGGATCAGTCGGAAATGCCGTAATAGTTTGTTGGAGGTTCGTACCCTCTTAGTCATCCAAGGATTCATATGTAAATAATGTTTCAAATACTAATTCGTTGGACAATAAGTCATCTTTTTATTGTCATGTGTAAGCAACTTTAGATAAAAAAAATAAAAAAAAAAGAAAGCAAAGAAAAACAGCCGACACGTGTTTCGCCCAAAGGCCAATCGGCCGGGGGCTTTTTCAAGGCTGAGTACATCAAATACCCAAAAACAAACAACCCAATAAAATACCACAAAGTGCAATAAGAAAATTAGATATAACAATAAAGATTACATGAATATTACGGTGACATGCAGGTGAAAAGGGGTGTGACAGACAGAACACAATGTATATAGAGCAGACAGAGACCAAGGAAAAACCCGAAAGAAAAAGTACCCAGAAGGGAGAGACGAGATAAGGGGGAAAAAAAAAAAAAAGGGAGAAAAGGAACAAAACATTTTACAAAATGATTATACAGATTATACAGGGCAAAAGCAAACATGCAATAGTATTGTAACAATTTACACATATATCAGGCCTAATGTGGGGAAATATAAGGAAGGCTTAAGACCAAAAGATTTCAACACAAAGAGTATAATACTCGGATCAAATGGAACATAAATACCGCATTGTCAAAATCTGTTCCCTGTATTATATCCCTAAAGGAGACGAGCACCCACGCAAACATTTTTTACACATGGTATGAACATGAAATTTAAAGACTGTAAAGTAGAAATCCCATCATCATTTACTAATTCATATACCGTGAATAAATGAAAAAGGACATGAAATTCACAAAGTATGATAATGTCTCATTCCTGGTAGCAAAAATGCACTTGATTCAATTTAGAAGCATACATTTTACATTGTCCTAGGATAAGTTTACTGAAACCGGCAGCATCACCCTTTTGAAAACAGGGCATGAATGAAAAAGTTTAAAATGACACAAATGGGTGGAAAAAGAAAATCTTACCAAAATATCCTGTCTCGTCAGAAGCACGAGGCTGATATAGCTGAATAAACCAGAGGCAGTGGTAAGTCACGTTGATAAGAGGAACAGGGACGTTCATAACACTATCCCGGAGGCGCTAAGCTGTGCCAGTGTTTTAAAATATGAGCCAAAGGGGAAAAGCAGGTTACCAGGTGACAGGTAAACATGGTGATCGAGTTAAAAAGGCAAGGACTTTGGGGGGAAAGCACCTCTATCACAAATGACTAATAATGCTCAAGGCTCCGTGATTCTTAAAGGTTGTAAATATGAAAATCAGTCGGAAATGCACTCGTATTGCTATCTCTCGCGGGCCTTGGAGCGCCTCCTGTCACTCCTCATCATCTATGTTGCCCAGGTCATCCATCCAGGCAGCCCTTAAGGCTATTAACTGGTCAGGCAGATTATTCATAAGCTTTCGGTATATTGTTGAAATTGCTTTCTCGGGGATAGGGTCAATTAGAAGTCTGTCTTCAAGGGGAGAATAGTCAGGAAGGGAGGTGTCACCCCTCAGCTGTGTCAACAGTGCATGTCTGAGTCTCAGGTAATGGAATCTCTGGGTCTCTGCCAGTCCAAACTCCCGTTGGAGTTCCTCAAACGAAAGTGGGGCCCCTTCCCTCCACAAGTCCCCCAGTCTCTCTATGCCTATGGTCCTCCAACCTAAGAACCCTTGAAGCGAAGACACCTCTCTTAACCCAGCACTATGCCAAAGCGGCGTTCTGCTGGTCAATTTGTTCTGCCACCCCAGAGCCCGATTTTCCTCCCTCCAGCATGCCACAACTGTCACTGTGTGTGGGGGCCAACTAGGGTCGGTCCATCGCGCATACAGCAGCGGCTCACAGTTCCCTGCCGGCATTGCGTCTCGGTCTACCCTGTACGCCGGTTCATCCCTATCCGTGTACACCCAGTCGTTAACTACCAGCAGTTGCGATGCCCAGTAATAGACTCTTACATCTGGTATCGCCAGACCTCCATCGTATACCCCTCTTTGCAACTTATGCAGCGCTATCCTGGGCGTGCCCGCCTGCCATAGCAGTTCCCGAACATCCTGAGCGACCTTTTGAAAAACCATCGGTGGTATAGGACACGGGGTACTTTTCAGAATGTACAGCAAGCGCGGTAGCGCCATCATCTTAAAGAGGGCCGCCCTGCCCGCCAGGGACAATGGTAGGGTTCGCCAATGTTGCACGTCACTGTGTAGTCTCTCTAATTGGGGGTTGAGATTCTTTTAAAAAAACAGCAGCTGATCTCGTACCACCTGAATTCCCAAGTATTTAAAGCCCTCCATAATTATAGGCGCCGTACACTGCACTGGTAGTCTCGGGGGGTGCCCGCCAGTGGAAACACCACTGACTTGGCCCAGTTTATCGTGTATCCCGAGTAGCTCCCAAATAAGTCAAAGAGGTGGAGCACCCTGGTGATAGAGTGGTATGGCCTCGCGAGATACAGTAAGATATCGTCAGCGTATAACGATATACGATCCTCCCAGCCCCCCGGTGCCACAATGCCCCATATCATAGGGTCCCTCCTGATCCAGTTCGCTAATGGCTCCAGTGCCAAGGTGAATAACAAGGGCGATAGGGGGCACCCTTGTCTCGTGCCCCTCCGCAAGTAGAACTGCCGTGATAACACACCATTGACTCGTACCTGGGCCATTGGATCTTGATAGAGAAGTTTCACCCACTTGCAAAAGTTAGGGCCAAATCCCAGCTAAATTAACATGGCAAACATGTATGGTCATTCGATACTATCGAAGGCCATAGACGCATCGAGCGCCATCAACGCTGTTTGTGGGCCAGCGGGATCCCTTGTCGTGTGCAACACTCCATATAGCCTGCGCAGATTGTGTCGGGTACTTCTAATGGGCATATAACCTGATTGATCCCTATGGACCAAGTTGGTAATAATCGGTATCAGCCTATTCGCTAGGGCCTTGGCCAAGACTTTGACCTCAACATTCAGGAGGGAAATCGGCCTGTAGGAGCTACAGCGATCAGGGGGCCTCCCCTGCTTATGTATTACCACAATAGTGGCTATCCGCTGATCAACTGGTAGCTGGCCCTCCTCCCATCCTTCCTGCAACATATTGCGCAATGGCGACACTATTCTAGAGGCTACACCCTTGAATAACTCGACAGGAAGCCCATTAGGACCTACCGCTTTCCCCACCTTTAGGGATCCTAATGCCTTTGATAATTCATCTTCCGTAATCTCAGACTCTAAGACCTCCCTGTCCTCTGCCGACACCACCGGTAGTGAAAAGTCCCTCAAAAACTCAATGCAGTCACTTTCCGACCTCATACTGACTGGCGAGTTAACATCTTCATAGTATGAGGCAAACACCTCTGCAATATCTACGCTGGCCATGTGGGGAATGCCATCACTATCATGGACAGATGCGACCCACGACCGCTCCTTATCGCGTTTCTCACGCCATGCAAGCAATCTGGATGCCTTATCACCGACATCGTAGAGGCGATGTTGCACTGCTAAAGCATGTGCCCGAGCTGCACCTTCAGCCGCTACTCTCAGTTCATACTGACGCAAAGCCAGAGCGTGGCACTGTTCCGCGTTTCCCCGCTCTGTCACTTCCTTCTCTATCCGAAGTACTTCTTGTTCTAAGGATTGCATATGCCTCGTCTCCTCCTTCTTTTGGCCCCCTATAAGTGCTTGTGCTTGGCCCCTAATTACAGTTTTGTAGGCCTCCCATATTGTACGGTAGGAAAAGCTTTGCAGTTCTTGATGGGGGAAGAGTCTAGTCATCATCAGCCAAGGGTCTAAGACCTTTTGGGTGCCTCTTGGAGCTTAGAACTCAATCTCTCAGAAGCCGCCAGCAGGGTCAAGGGCAAATCCAGGTGGAACTGGCCAACTGGCCTCAGCTTCATCTTTGCCTTCTTGTAGCTTTTGTGTTCCTGGAGCTTAACAGGAGACGAGCCAACTAGCGCTTAGAGACCACTCCTCAGTTCTGGGTACAAGTGGGAACAGGTCCAGCTCTTTCTCCACCGGTTAAACGAGGTGCAGTCAAGGGTTCAGCCAGAGACATTTTAAGGCATGGGCAAAGTGGGCTTTGGCCCAGGGCCCCAGCCTTTCAGGGGGCCCCCTGATAGATCCAGCTCTGTTCTGTAGCAAGTCTTGCCCTAACGACTTTGAATGATTCTTACACAGATTGTTTTAAATGCTGTTTTCCTTAATTTATTTTTAATGTGGGTGATTTAAATGTGGGTGATTTGTAAGAGCCTATAACAGACATTTTGCAGAGAAATATGTTTATGCTTCATGCAACATCCATAAAAAACAGGACCTCACATATGAGAAATGGGAGGGTGTCACTGAGATAATTTGCATCAATATTAGTGAGCTGCTGCTGTATTATAATACTGAAAACATATGTCCCTATCCATGAATATTTGATGTAAATACATTTAGAATTTGGACCAGTGTGCCTGTGCACTGTCAGTGACCTGGCCAAAAGGGGCAAGAAAGAGCTGAAACTGGATCATAAATTCAAAGCTGTTCCGAACAAGGGCTCCCAAACACGTTTGGCCGTGGGCCCCCAAAATCCTTAAGATGTCCCTGGGATCAGCAGGCGTAGTCCTTCCTCTGTCTTCCACAGGTCCCGAGGTGTTCTGTTGAAACTGGCACTTTCTGGGTGGCTGCGGCGGTGCCCTAGCCAGGCAGAACCTACCACTCCAATCAGGGGTGGGTGATTACACTCACTGTATAACCTGCGCTCACCCTTGAGTAGCTCTGCACTGAGTGGTCAAGCTTATCAAAGAAACAATGTGTAAAGTATTGGCACAGCACTCTCACACAATAAATAAACTGAGCGTCACAAAAGAGACTTCACATTTGATATATGTAAATAAAGTTTGTATTCAACACACACATTAATTGACACAACATGAACATCATGCATTTCTGGGCATAAATCACATTTGGAAATATCACTAGCAGTACTATGCCTAACCGTGTTAAAATGACATCAGTAATATGCACACTTGGGAAAGATCCTACTTTACCCTCAGCACCCTTATGCGGTGCGAAACATTGTCAGAACTAGGCCCATCCTGGCAATTATTATAATTCAATTTCACACAGTTATAGGGTGCACCCCAGATCACAACAATATCAGATATATGTACACATAGACAATTACAACACTTTTAAACAGCATCGTGGGCCAGGGCTGCACGGGTAAAAGCCAATGTCAAACATCTTTTGGCAAGGAATCAACGTGTAAAGCAACACTGCACTGCGGGGTAATTATTACAGGCAGTCCACGTGCAATCACTCCCACACACTCACTCAGCACCAATACCCGGTGCCACGGATATCAGTCAGGTCCGTATGGAGTGCACGTGCACACACATGCAGGAAGCACCATATTGAGGTACAACTGATATCCGGCAGCTGATTTGATAATGCACATGCAGACCCTGGCCTAAGACCGCTTCCACCTTTCAGTTAATCTGACTACTCTACCCACAGTTTGGAGATAAAGAAAACCCTCCCCCTGATACTAGACCAATCGCGTCCAAAGTCACACTTAGTCAGGGTCCCAGAGAAGACACTGGGGGTAGATAGCAGGGCTAATTAGGCAGCAGTCGACAAATGGGGGTTTGGCCACCACTCGGGAAGTTCAGCCTTGGTATGCGGATCAGAAGCAGACTGAGGGCGATAATCGTCCAATCAAAAGATTCCACAATGTGACTTCCGGCACCAGCCCAGTTCTGCGAGGCATAGGGGCGCAGTCACGCCGTCTCTTGACCTGCTTCCGATCGCTCTCGAAAGCATTCCTCAGCCAAGTCAAGTACTCTCACCTCCCTGACCCGATCTGGACAATACTACCTGGAAACACCAAGTCGTCAGGCCGGGTAAGGAGAGGGCAGCTGGTTCACCGCACTGAGGGTACAAAAGAAACAATTGATGCATGGGAGATGAAGCTCGGGAGCCTCTCAGAAGAAGGAAACATCCTGTCAGATACACGCCGATCAAAGTAGCACCCAGGCAATCCGGGCACAACAGAACACAAATCCGCTCCTCCGCACCTCACTGGAAATGAGGCACAACATCAGCTGTGCATTGATACGAGTCACACCAGACAGTTCTGGTCTCACACAAGTAAGAGTTGCAAATTCCGTACCTCCCTGTAAATGAGGCACAACGCCTGGTACACATTGATACAGGTCGCACCAGACAAATCCTGTCACACACAAGGAAGAGTTGCAAATTCCGTACCTCCCTGGAAATGAGTCACAACACCTAGTGCCCGTTGATACACTGGTCTCACACACAGGCTTAAGTTCAGCAGTGCCACACGAGGTGGAATGAGGCACTACTACTGGTACGCCCTCCCCTCCAAGGGTCGCAACCTGTGAATTGGACACTGCCCGCAATGAGCATGCAGTCGAGGTGTTGGACGAGAGAGATGTGGCACGATCGACGAAGTGGGCCACACGGGTTCCCGCAACCGGTGAGTCTGCTCATTATCAATAAGATGCTTATACGTGTTGAGGTCCCCACGATGCAGGGGCCAAACTCCTTAGATGCGGGCAGTACTTTTGGGGCTCCGCACAAAGCAATCCGGTCTCCAGGCACAATACTTAATTCCACGCTCACGCTGCGCTATCAGTTGGGATCCATCAGATGATGTGGGCACTTAAGAGGACACCTCTCCAGGTGTCACAAGTAGATGGTGTGGGTCTCTCACGGGAGGTCTTTGATGTCTCCGAGACCTCCACAAGAGAACAGGAGGCAAGCCAACAAGCCCTTGGAGAGCACACTTCAGGGTGGCACACAGCAGCAGGTAGTCATTCCAGGCCAGCCACTATTCAGGAAGGGTGCACGGTCCTTTCCAACTGCAGTAATCCTCCTTGTGCACAACAGATTCTTGTGGCAGTGTGCATCACGCAGTTCCAGGATCTCTGGTCCCACGTTCCCACAAGTGTATCTCTGCCCTGCTGAAGTATGGCACTAGTAGTTATACTGTAGTGTGCCTTTGAAGTTGGGGGTGGTTCAGAGGGTTCCTTTTTGAACCACAGGTGTATCTCTGTGGAATGCAGATCTTAATCTTTAGTGGGGCCATGATCTGGCTTACCAGAGGCCAAGTGTCAAAACCTCTCTCTCCAATCTATCCAGCTAGGCCCTCAAATGGTAGAGGTCTGTTGTTCCAGTTGCATGCCCAATGTTCATGGCTGCACAGATGTGCTTTCCCAGCCTCCAGTGTGGACTGCAGTCAAACTAAAAGGCACACAAAGAGTTTTAGAGCAGAGAATGCCCACTTTTCTAGAAGTGGCATTTCTAAGCTCGTAATGTCAAATTTCTATTTACCACAGGAGAGGGTTTGTCATTGTGAATCCAATTACCAAAAAGATTATGAAGTTGCTCCATTGTAAGCCACCATTGCAGCTTGAAGTAATTTCAACCATTCCCCGATGTTAACCTATGAGAAGACCAACCCTCATGGGTAGTGAAAACATGCATGGGTATTCCTCACTACCTGGGCAGGGAACACACATGTGTACCTGCCCTGCCTTTCACCTACCTCCTGCTTCACCCCTTAAGACTTACCTAGGGGTGCTCTAGTGGTAGTGAAAGGTACTCTCAGGATGGGCCAGTGATTTAGAAAGGCCACCCTGAGCATAAGTGCAATTGCACATACACAGGCCTGCAATGGCAGACTGGGCAACGTTTTAAACACCATAGGTACAAGTGTGCACACTCAGGCCTGCAATGGCAAGTTTGAGACATATATTAAAAAACATAAGGTAAGCACCACTTCCTAACGTGTGTAGGAAGAGTGCATGCACTTTCACACTGCATTTACAGTGGGAAAGTGCCCAGGGCCCTAAGGCCACAAACACACTATCAGCAACTCCCCGGTGGTGTCCCCTGGGAAGAGCCGACCTCCTAGGAAAGGAAAACCCACACAGGAGTTCTTCACTTACCTGGGCATGGGACACCCATGTGTACCTGCCTTGTCTTTCGCCTACCACCTGCCTCGCCCCTCAGGGCTTACCCTAGTGGTAGTGGAAGACCCACTCAGTGTTGGCTAATAAGTGAGAAATGCCAATCTGAGCACAAGCGCAACTGCACACCCACAGGACTGCAATGGCAGGCCTGATACATGTTTGACAGGCTATTCTGGTGGAAGGCACAATCAGTGCTGCGTCCCACTATTAGCCAGTGCAGTACCCAACATGAGTATGTGGTCTACCTTTTTGCAGGGCACTCATTGGTACAGCACCTAAACCAATCAAGTACGTCCCACTCCCTAGCATGTGTAGGAAGGGCGCAAGCGCTTGCACACTGCACAACAGTGGGAAAGTGCCCACAGTCCTACGGCCACGAAAAGAGAGTCAGCAAAAACCAGGAGGAAAAAAAGCAAAATGTTTTAGATAAATCCCATAAGAAGGTCCATGTCCAGCATCTACTACCTCTTCTGGCCTTGTAAATGCGTGGGAGTTGGATAACTTTGAGTTGGTTGGATATCATCGATCTTGCCTGGGCATAAGGCTTAAAGCGGCGGCTGAGATAAAGAGGACCTTTGTGAGAGAATAGGCCCAAAATTCAAAGATGAGTGTCGTAAACTGAATACTTTTATTCACTGGGAGTCAAAGAAGATGGCATAGGTGCCCCGACACTGCAACCTGGGGGTGGATTTTAGGAATTTGACGGGCAGCAGTGTTCTGAATGATTTGAAGATGCTGGATCAGAAAGCCTGGCAGCCCCAGGTACAGACTGTTGGCATAGTCCAGCCTGGATGTGATCAAGGCATGGACTAACGTTTTGCAAAACTCCAAGGGGATAAGATGAAATATCCTTCTTAAGAACCTACGGGTTAAAAAGTAGGTGGAGGATAATGCCTTGATTTGGGGCTCAAAGATCAAGTTAAAGTCAAATTGTACCCTTAGTTTTTTTCCTACTGGAGCCGGGAGGGGGGACTCCCATTTCAGATGGCCACCAGATGCTGGGTGCTGGAGCGATTTTGATGCCAAAAAAAAAACATAAGAAGAAAGAAAAGACAGAGCCTTACAAGAACCCTAGGTATGGCTGAGACTTCAGCAAGCATTGCACCAATTGTTTTCTGCTTTCTCAATTTATTTTAGGGTTACTTAAGAAGGGAATGTGTCAATAAAAATGTTCACACGCATGACATGGACACCCCAGCTCACCATTATTGAAGCAATGAATGTGGGTATCAATAATATCTTAATAACGGGGGTGTCTTTGGAGCACAGAGAACTATGGGATCTGCATAACACTTATGATACAGTGACAGTGAAACTGTGAAACTGCCACTTGTTGTGGGTTTAAAGATTCTCAGGTTAATTTGTTGGAGTATGGGTGTTTGTGTCTTTCATCCCTGATGTTCATTTTCCAGTCTGTTCCGTCAGTCCTCTTCAATTGACATCTGTAAAATTCACATTTCACTGAATTCAATGCCAAGTTTGCATCTTATAGAGCTCAACATGTATGATGTAAGACTTTGTTCTGCTCCTTCAGAGAGGTTCTAAATAGCAGGATCTAATTACTGTACTTTAGTGTTTTGACGACTGGCCTGATCACCATCCTTATGGGTACCTAGAAATTTTCTGTCACTAATGACACCACAAAACTCAGTCTCATATATCATAATAGTACTAGGTGAGTTGTGAATGTAAAGATGTATCAATTGCCTATATGGAGTTCAAAGAGGTGATAACCTTGGATGAGACCCAGCTTCAAGACCCCACTGAGGAAATGTCACGATTGTATCAATTTTGGGAGGTCAAAGATGATATTCTCATTCTGTGGCTGTGTTAAATAGTCTCATGTTGACAAAAAACGGCACCTTTACTTCAATGTTGCACTTCATCGCCATCATCAATGGCTTTACCCATGTGGGTGGTCCGAGGATGTTGTGCTACTGGTGCCATTGATGTCATTGATGTTTCACCTCTCCACTTGGGAGGGGATTAAACTCCCCTGTTGTCAGCCTTCACGCTGTAGAGTAGAGGTCCAAGCGCAGCCTCGATAAAGCCCAGGATGGGCCTACACATGCGGTAGAAAGAGAGGTTACCGACCTCAAGTACTTCCCCAGTGGGAGATACAAGTGCTGAGGGAAAGGAAAAACGTTGCTGCTGTGGCGGAATACAGACCCCTTATGGGTGTCAGCACTCTAGGCCTGGGGCTTAGAAGGAGGACAGCGGCCGCTACCGATCTGATCGTGCTGCTGAGAGAAATGCGCTCAGATCGGGGGTCTCGCTGAGATCCTGAGAATGTGTGTGGGCACCACCCAGTGATTGGAGGACCGCACCGAAAAACCCCAACACGTCCAATTGGGTTGAAAGCACTGCATAGAAGTGAGTGTGCTTCTGCAGGCTGAGCGAGGGGCCCTGTGAAGGGAATTAATAGTTAAGGCAATTCTCATACAAGCATTACAGTTAAGCATAAATAAATGTCATCAAGCCCGCATTTATCTTATGGCTGTGAGGAGCAGCGAAGAAAGAGGAAGAAAGGACATTTTTGTGGGACTATGATGGCCCTGGGATGTCCTGATTGGTTTACCTCTGTTGAACTCTAATGAACTTGATCCCTAATGTTCATGGGACTTGTGGTTCTTTAAAGTTTTAGATGGCTGCTGTTTATAAAAGCAAACAAATGAAGTCCTGATACTTGCCTCCATGTTCTTAATAGAATTGAAACTTTCCTTTACGAAAACTAGGACATTTTATATTGTCACTTTCTGCCGAGTACATCAACACTGAGGGCCTGATTCACAAAGGTAAGCTTACACATTTGTATAAGTTTACGACTGTTTGCTATTCACAAAGATAACAACGGCCGTGGAGATTCCACACATAAAAAGATAGGACTGCCCTATCTTTTTATGTGCAGAGCCTCTGCAGTTGTAAAGATACTACTTGTAAATTACCTTTGTGAATAGGAGACAATTGTAAACTTACAGAAATGTGTAAGTTTACCTTTGTGAATCAGGCACTGAGCTTCTGTGTGATTTTTGGGACGTGGATTTCAGTGAATGTGAGGATCCATACAACGTTGCACAGGACCGAGACATGCTGTTGCATCTGTCTTTTATGACCCTGGCATGATGACGGGTCTTGTGTTCCTTGACATTCCTTTGCTGGCTACCATGGACATCTTTTCATAGGAATTGTTTTCAGCATCTTCCACCTTTTGACCTATGTCTGGGCATGTGTCATCATATAGACAATTCTGCCTATACTGGTGGCACTCCTTTTTTCTTATTGCTTTGTTGCTTGTTGCTGCCTGTTCTTCCTGCTTTTTCTAGCAATCTCTTGATCTGGAGCATCATACATTGCTCCAGACTTGCTTCTTCATTGAGTTATTTTGCGTCAAAAGGCTTGTTCTTGCTTATCAGTCTTCACTTTTCTTGGCTTGGATTTCAGCCACACCCACCTGGTTGTTAGGTTTTGTCATCTCCTCAATTTCTCCGAGAGTGTAGCTTTTTCTTAAAAAGTGGTCCCATAGTGATTCAGATTAAAATTCTTCAGCTATCCTTAAACAAATTGCATGTCACTCCAAATATTTGTTTAATTTGCAATGTTGGACCAGGGGGCAAAGAAGTGTGATAAAATTGCTCATCGTATCAAATTTTTCCTGCGCTGCCAGGTTAAATGTGTAGTGCACTGTTAGAAATGGGGGTCTCTAGTTGGGAGAGGTTGGTACCTTTGTCCAAATAGGGATCCTTGCTTCTAGTCAGGGTAAGGGGGATACACACTTTAGATAACTCCTGCTCACCCCCTTGGTAGCTTGGCACGAGCAGACAGGCTTATCCCAAAGGCAATGTGTAAATTACTTGTACCAACACTCACAGTAACACAGTGAAAACACCACAAAAGGACACCACACCACAAGTATCTTTATCTAAACTAAACAAGACCAAAAAGACAAAAATCCAACATACACGTTTAAAAATATGACTTTCAAAAGGTTTCAAGAACTTGTACCATAGAATACTATGGATGCGTGACTCTTCACCAAAGTACCTGTAGCTGCGTCAAAGTTCATCAAGCCAAACAGCAGCAGCGTCGGAAAACAAAGAGATGCGACACTCCTGAGACCCTGAGGAGGCGATGCGACAGTCCCGCTGCACGCAGAGGAAGGGTTGCGTCGATTCCGGTCTGTATGGGGAGTGATGCGTCGATTCTTTGTGCCGGTTCCGGCCCGCAGGTGATGCGTCGGAAGAACTTGCCGCACAGGTACGATGTGTGGAAATCCGGGATGCATCCGCGATCGATGCGGCGGCGTTGCGCGCCGCTGCGTCGGTCCTCTTCAGCCGCGATCCCTCGATGCGTCGATTCTTGCAGCGACGAGAGGCGCTGCGACGGTTTTCGCAGCAGCGATGCGTGGAAATTCTTCTCACGCCGTGAAGATGCGTCGGAAAAACAGCCGCAAGAAGAGCGATGCATCGATCTCTGTAGTTCTTTGAGTTTCTTCTCTCTTCCAGCTCCCAAACAGCAGCAACAACCTCCAGAGGCCCAAAACTGGCACAGGCACCTCAAGGCAGGTCAGAACTCACAACAGCAGAGTTCAGGGGAGCTGGGGGTGAAGTCTTTGTGTCCCTGAGACTTCTGAACAGGAGGCCAGCTCACTTCAGGCCCTTGGAGATCTCCTTCAAGCAGGGGACACAGCACACAGCAAAGTCCTTCTCCTTTCCTTGGCAGAAACAGCAACTGCAGGCCAACCCCAGACACACAGCAAGGGCAGTACTTCTCCTCAGTCTCTCCAGCTTTTCTCCTTGGCAAAGGTTCCTCTTGAATTCCAGGAATGATCTAAAGTCTGGGGTTTTATGTCTAATACTTATACCCCAAAATGTCTTTGTTCTCTTTGTGCAAGGGGCTCTGAGCTCAGTTCAAACCAGTTCTGGGGGGCACTCTGCAAGTGCACAACAGCATCCATTGTCAGTGTGAGCCTTGGCTCCAGACACACCACAGGGGGGCGGAGCCAGCATTGTGGAAGGCAGGCACAGCCCTATTCAGGTACAGGTGCTACTCCTCCCACCACTCCAAATGCAGATCAGGCCTATTCAACCTAGTGCTGACTCATCCAGACTCCTGGAGCCACTGCACCTCCCCAGCCCCTGTCACTCCAAAGCCAGACATTCAATCCACAAACAGGCAGAGGCACACAGGATGGTTGAACAAGAAAATAGCAACTTTCTAAAAGTGGTATTTTCAAACACACAATTTAAAAACCATCTTTACTAAAAGATGTGTTATTAAATCCTGAGTTCAGGGATACCAAACTCCATTTTTCCATCTTATCCCTATGGGAAGATATGCTTGTAAAATGTTACAAAGCATTCCCCATTCTGTCCTATGGGGCAAGGTAGCCTTTCAATAGTGAAAAACGAAATTGGCAGTATTTCACTATCAGGACATGTTACACACACCAGTACATGTCCTACCTTTCACATACACTGCACCCAGCCCAGGGGGGTACCTTGGGCCTGCCATAGGGGTGCCCTATATGTAAGAAAAGGGAAGGTTAGGGCCTGGCAAGTGGGTGCACTTGCCAAGTCGACATGGCAGTTAACAAACTGCACGCAGGCACCGCGGTGGCAGGCCTAAGACATCTTTTCAGGGCTACTCATGTGGGTGGCACAATCAGTGCTGCAAGCCCACTAGTAGCATTTGATTTACCAGCCCTGGCACACTCAGTGCACTTTACTAGGGACCTATTGGTAAAACAAATATGCCAATCAGGGAGAACCAATCACAATATCAATTTACACAGAGAGCATATGCACTTTAGCACTGATCAGCAGTGGTAAAGTGCCCAGAGTCCTATAGCCAACAACAGCAGGTCAGGAAAAAAATAGGAGGAAGAAGCAAAAAGTTTGGGGATAACCCTGCAAAAACGTCCATTTCTAACATGCACATAGTCTGCATTCTTCTTTAGCAGAGCAGCTGGCTATTCATTAATTACTTTGCACATGCATTTCCCTGCTAGTTTTTTTTAGGGTTAACAGCATTTGGTTTTGTTCCTTCCCTTTGGTCACCTTGATGAAATTGTCAAAATCCTCCAGCATTTAAATCCACTTTGGACCCATGCTTCTGCTAGCAGATATGGTGCATTGTTCTAGGGTTCACTGGTATGTTGTTTGGGGGGCTTCCTATCTGCAGACATAACACTATGTTTTCAGTCTTTCTTGAATGTCATTGTTGTTGCTTGTGTGGACCTGTGCCTCTTCTTTTCTAGTTATAGGCTGCCATGTATATTGTTTTATTTTTCAGTTTATTTTCTTAATTTCTGTGTGTTTTTATTTGTTTTTGTGTTTCTTGATTTACTCTGATGGTCTCTTATAATTTCTCAGGTTGGTGCGTGACATTAAAGTGGCTGCCTCTCATTCACCTTAATGAGGCTTGCTTGGTTTCAAAATGGTGGTGAGCTATAAAACAGCTGCTTTCCTTTGTTTGGATGTATTCGCCTCACTTTAAAATGGAGCCTTCCTACTGAGACTTCAAGCCCTTTGGTTTTTATTATCCTGTTTGAATCTTGTTCTTTGCTTGGAGAGGCCACTTTTTATTTATTTACATTGAGTCATCTGATTTTAAAATGGTGGCTTCCTGCTGGGACTCCTACTCCCTTGTTTGTGTTTGTTTTCTCTTTGAATCTTGCTCTTTCTGTGTTGAGTGAGCGCCTGCTGTACTGTCTTTGCTGCCACTCAGCTTTGTTGAAGAGGAGCAACTACAGAGCTGGAGCCATTGATCCACTTGTATCCCACGGCTCCCACTTCCTTTTGTCCATTTGTCCTAGCAGGAAATGGTTTTATATGTCCAGTTGGTGAGGTGACTTTTTCTGGAGTCATGTGGCACTATCCGGGTTGACACCATTGACAGATGATTACTTCAAAAATATTAATAATCTAGTCATACTTATTTCACAAATGTTAGGTTTTAGTGAAGCAGTGTTACAACCTAATAAGAGAATGCTAAAGTGAAAGTAACAAACATCAGTTTGGCTGTAAAGCTAACACATGCAGCTTCAAACACAAATGCTGTTTGCATGGATTAAAAGTCTGACGTATTGAAGCACAGCATTTGCAATGCATGTTTCTGTATCAACAACTGTCACACTGCTGCCTACAGCCATCGGGCTACCTGTACTATACCCAAAACAGTCACATTGCTCCCCCATAACACTAGCAGTACATGTCCTTATTATAATGTGCACAATATTGTCAGTTTTTAATATGATAGCAGTAATATTACGGATTTTATATCAAGGTGTCTTTTTTGCAGCTAAGAATATTTTTTTTTACAGATTTTTTAATATCATTGTATGTAATATTGTGTTTTTAAATATCGTACATAATATTGTTTCATTTCAGTTATGTTTTAAGTGATTTTTAGATTTTTTCATTTTGTATTTTATTTTGATTCTATGGGCCTAATTATGGGCAGACACCGTTGCGGAATCAGGACCGACGGACCTCCGGTCACGACCGCAGCATTACAATGGGACCGCACATGGTGCGGTCACATACTCTCATTTCTCTATGGGAGCTTGTGCTGCAGCCGAAGCACAAGCTCCCATAGAGAAATGGGAGAATCTGTTCATCCCTGCACCGCGTGGCAGGCACCTCAGGATGGCCGCAGGGTGAAGGGGGCCCTGCTGGGGGCACCTAATGTCGCTTTCCGACATAATTCCATGTCTGGAAGCCCGATATGGAAAGCCTGTCAGAAACCGACATCGTTATCTCTACAGCAGAAACGCCATCCATAGGGATTACGGGCAGGCTTCCGGCTGGCCGATGGGCTCCTTGAGCCCATCGGAATCCAGCCGGAATGACCGACCAGTTTCACTTTCGACCGCCTGCATCCTAATAGAGCGGTCGAAACTGAAACCGCTTTCCCAGTCTCATCGTAATTAGGCCCTAAGTGTTTTAAGAATGGGTTGTAGGGTTAGTACAGTAATTGGGGGGATAAGAGTTTTTAATTTTTATCTTTCAAAACACTTTTTGTAATAATTAAAGATGAAGAATTTTTGTTACATTATTTATGTGTTTATTATGATTTTTTGTGCTCTGGTAACTAATTATTAAATATTTTTTTAAATGAAGCATAGAAGTTTTTACATTGATTTTACATTTTGCACTTTAGGTTTGAAATTATGTTTTTAATGTTTTTCCTTTTTAATTTTTATGTCCCTAAAACAATATCTATATATTGAAATTATTTTATAATTTAATTTGTACATTGTTTGCTTTTTTCCAAATCCATTTTTGTGTTAATAAGTATGTGTTTAAGCAGTTCCTAATTTTAAGAAATGGGGGTTGTTTTCAGTGTTAATTTTTTCAATAATCAATTTTTTTTAAATAGAGTTTGGTTAAGATTGGAATGTGAATCTTATAAATAAACCTCCCCCTCGAGATCCTACACTTTTCCCAGTGTGGTTACATTTGGAGTGGGAATAGTAAACTGAAAACCCACTCCCAAAGTCCAAAACTTTACGTAATGTAGCTAAGTTATTAAGTTTGGAGTGGGAATAGTAAACCTGATGCACCTCCCACAAACTCCAGCACTTCCCCCAGTGTGGTCAAGTTTGGAGTGCTAATATTAAATCTAGCACCCAAAAAGTAGAATGTGATTTTGTGTGGAGTGGGAATAGTAAATCCAGCCCCCTAAAGTCTAACATTTTCTTCAATGCAGTTACATTTAAAGTGGTTAGAGTAATATGTATTGGGGAAGGTCTTAAATTGTTGGTTATAGTAGTATTTGTATGTGATTTTTAGGTTATAGTTAGTGTAGGTTTTATCTTAGTTGATGGGGTACCTGCACTAGGCCTAAATGTGATTAATTATATACATTTTTTATGTTAAAAGAATGTTACATTTTAACTATCTTTGATTTGTTTCTTACTATTGGGGTTAGGTATGTCTGTTTTAAGGGTTGGTTTTATGTGTTCGCTTTTGCATGACTTGTATTAGAATCCAAGACTCTTGATGTGGATGGTGGATGCATGTTTATTTTTTTGTAGGAAAAATGTTTGAGATTTTTAACCAAAAAACTCATATAGCATAACTCATTGCATATAAACACATTCAATCAATACAAAATACACGCCAATCAAATGAGTAAAAATTCAAAATATCCAATTTATTCGAATTTGTTATTAAAAAATTATTGTTAAAAACATTTCATGATTTGAATAAAAACATCATGTTAAATATAATAATCAATGTCAAGGTGCAAAGTCTTAACGAAAACTACACAAAAAAAGTCGACGCAGCGTTTCGGTGTATCTTGATGCAAACACCTTCTTCAGGACAGAGTTTTCTGAAACAATTTTTTAACAGTATATTAATATTTATACTTTTATTGACATTTCAATAACAATATACAATGCTATACTAACACACAGTCATGGACAATTTACACTATGTTGACACATAATTTTAACTCCCAGGTTTACTTTCTCATGTTTATCTCTATGCTTAACTAGGCAAAAAACCTTCGTCGTGCTTCACAATTATGTATATATCACTTAGGCTTACTAAGTGATATATACATAATTGTGAAGCATTATCAACACTGCCTAATGATACGGATAAATCTCATAGCTTTTGTATCTGTTTCAATAAAGGCCCAAGAATAATATAATTCTTTCGATTCATCGGTGGCTCCACACAACGCAACTATTAATTATGAATACCATATAAAAAGGTATGCGTTCAGTCGTAAAATTAGGTATTTTGGCTCAATTTTAGATTTAACTTTGCCATGTTTTTGAATAAATACCTCGTGTAAATGATACTGTGTTTGAATTATAGGTATTCTTCCAGTTCAATTATACCACGACGAAGGTTTTTTGCCTAGTTAAGCATCAAGGAATCGCCTAGCTTTAGTTAGGTATGTGTTTATTATGATTGATTTTTATTTGATTTGTATTTGATTTTTAAATGTTCGGACTATGTGTGGTACCAAAGAACGGTTAGGACATTAGTGTCAAAAATATGTCAATAATATTTAGAGATAAACATGAGAAAGTAAACCTGGGAGTTAAAATTATGTGTCAACATAGTGTAAATTGTCCATGACTGTGTGTTAGTATAGCATTGTATATTGTTATTGAAATGTCAATAAAAGTATAAATATTAATATACTGTTAAAAAATTGTTTCAGAAAACTCTGTCCTGAAGAAGATGTTTGCATCAAGATACACCGAAACGCTGCGTCGACTTTTTTGTGTAGTTTTCGTTAAGACTTTGCACCTTGACATTGATTATTATATTTAACATGATGTTTTTATTCAAATCATGAAATGTTTTTAACAATAATTTTTAATAACAAATTCGAATAAATTGGATATTTTGAATTTTTACTCATTTGATTGGCGTGTATTTTGTATTGATTGAATGTGTTTATATGCAATGAGTTATGCTATATGAGTTTTTTGATACAACACATGATCCGGACAACCACATTAGGGACTGTTTTTTTGTTTCTTGTAGTTACCCCGTCCCTATTATCATACTTACAGGGTTTCTCCCTTTCTTGTGTTCTGAGATTTTTAACCAACTACTTATCTTTTCATGTTTTTGTGGTTTTCCTGGAGCATACATTGTCTTTTAAGTTTTTCAGGGTTTCAAGTGTCTTACCTCAATTTTATTTGGTCATTTTGGATGGATTACATTTTATTTTATTTCAATATTCTTTTGGGCTACATTTTTTAATAATAGTTGATGCATTATATTTTGTTATGAATGTCGTATCACCTATGGAGGACTTCAGTTACAAAATCAGGGGTAATTCTGTTTTTTATTTATTTATTTATTGCATGGGGATTTTTCATTTTATTATGTTTTCTAAAGTTTTGTTATTTTGTAATTATGTGTAATGTACTGCTTTTCATCTGTGCATGTTTTATTTTATTATATTTTGCCTGGTGTTTTGGAGATTTCTTTATAAGTAATATTTTATTGCAATATTTTATTATTTTGAAATTATATTTCTTTGGTTTTTTAAATTTTTTATTCAGAATGATAAAACATTTTTAATAATGTATTATTTATGAAATGTAGGTTTCTGTTGTTTAATTAATTTGTCAGCCTTTAGTTTAATTTAGATAATGGTGATTTTTATAGTAGTTTTCTGGCTATAGTTTCAAAGAAGGATAGGCTTTAGCATTTAGTAAATAATTGCACTTTGCTTACTAGCATTGGGTCATTTGTTTAGTTTGTTCGTTTCTAGTTCATTTATGAATTGTCCTAGTCTTAACTTCGGTGGCTTTGTTCCTTATTGAGTATTTCTAGAAATAGGTAAAGAGTGTTGGGTGGATTTTTTCAAGCATGCATTGGATGGAATTGTGCCCCCCTTCCACTGTTAGTTTTTGCTTCTTGAGAAATAGTACTGTCATAGATATTCCGCCATGGGATGTGAAATGTGGGTTGGCACCAATGTCCTGATGTGTGCAGGTGCTGATGCACATCTCATAAGTGGCAGACTAGTACCTGTTAAGGTGTCAGGTCAGTCCACTGTTAACAAGTGTTGGACAGGGAGTGAATGAAACACAAATTTAAAAGAGCATTTAGTGTCTAAAGTCCTGTCATAAGGCCACAGACCACAGCATAGATGAAATGTCCGGAGTATCCAAAAGTATCATAAAATACACCAGGGGCACGTGGAATGCTTTACAGACACAAACTTTCAACATGATAGAAGGGTGCATGCTGCTAAGCTAGCATGCCAAGTTTGCTACTATTAGATCAATTTCAGAGAATCACAGAGAATCAAAAATCTTCACATACATTTATTGAGAGACAACTTTGTGGATCTGACCACAGGGTCTTGTTAGTACTAGCTTTGCCACCCTCAAAGTCATTCAGTGATTGTATTAATTATATATCTGAACACACTTGTTCTATTATTCTTTGCCAGAGGTCAAATGAAAAACAATAAATTAAATCCCTTTTTGTAGTCTTGCTGATACATTACTGTTAAAAAAACAGTGTGGTCAAGGAAAGTAGTTCTCATCATGTGGTATGAGGCTGCTCCACCCACCCAGGTAAACTTGTGAATTTCCTGTACCACAATCCCACAATTATTTAGCAAGAAGAGGAGCTGTTGCTAAGTGGATGGGTTTTCTAAAGTGATGAAACTGCAGAATCTATGAAGTTGATAATTTAATGTTTGCATAGTAGCAACTGCCTCCTATGGGCTATGCTGGTACACAGAACAGTGTCTCCATTGTCATTTAGCTTGAACAGGATTCAAAGATTTATTTGTCTTGTTTACCAAATGGGAATACATTTCACCAGGGTTTTTATTTAGTGTTTGTTTATCTGTATAGTATGCCTGTCTATTTGTTCTGTTGTGATGAATGATCCAGAGCCATCCACATTTGAAAACTCCTTTGATGTCATCTTTACAATATTGGAGCTGGTGCGGAGGTGAAGGAAAACTTTGGTTGGGAGGTGAAAGTAAGCCTGACTGGAGTTTGAAGTTAGTAGTCGATAAGAGAAAGAGTTGAGACCAGGAGCTGCATCTTTGTTGTCAGTAACCTTGATGATGCTTTTGTGCATGTGGCCCAGAGGTAGCTATTTTTGTGGCTTATACTGAAAGTGGTCCCGGGACCATAGACTTTACTCTTTTCCTCAGTTTCAACACTGCAGGTTGAGACATGGACCCTGATATAACTAGTACTGAGGTGAACTATCAGGATTCTAAATTTTGGCAGCACTGTGGTGACTGGCGGCCTGACCTACAGTGTGGAGTATGGTATTTACTTCGTCCGGGCAATGGAGTAAAATAATCTGTTGCCCTTTTGGAGTACTTGTGTTCCATATTTAGAGATGTCCTTTGGCACTGCAAACATCTTTAGTCACTGGCAGGAACTACAGTCACGGCGGTTCCTGTCAATGTGGTAAAAATTTGACAGACATCTCTGTCAAACTTGACAATTGCCTGTAAAACCTTTAATATGTTTTTGCATTTTTAAAAACTAAATCCCAAAGCGGGATTTTGCTTTTAAAAGGCAAAAACTAATTATGCCCACACGACAGGAATCGTCTCCTTTGGGGTGGGAGTGATTATTTTGTTTTTTACTGTCCCTCACTGCCAGGATTTTCCAGATGGTGATGAAAACCAGAAAAATATATATAACCTTGTACATTCTAAATCAAGTGGACAGTATTATATGTAAACATCTGATGGCCTGTACTCCATTGTAATGTCGGTGGTGTATGTCAGCGACAGCGCCAGAGTAGGCACCATCGCTAACATACTTAAGGCCTACCTGCCTGAAAATCAGATGGACGGACCAAGGGTTTGGTGGAGAAGGCACTCTGTTGCAGCTGCCACACGGTACCCTCTCTGCCAATTCAGGCCCTGAGTTTTCTCTTGTTTCCCTGAGATGACAAAGTATGTTCATGCGGGAGTGAGAGAAAGCGAGGAATGACTGAACTGTGTGGGACTGTGTTGTGACTGTCTGTGGGACAGTGGCAGACAGTAGCCACAGTAAATGCATGCCCTTTCAGAAGGCGATGATATTAGAGAGAAATTTACTTTCATACCAGAAAGTAATTTAGTCACAAGATTATTCTTGCTGTAGCTCTGAAGAAGAGGCATTTAAACAGAAGGTGTAAGCAAATAGCACCATGGCCTTTAATGAACAGAGTGATATAGTTGGATTGTAGGGTGTTCACTGTGCAATACAGAGGTGATGGAAATCAAGATTTATTGCATTTAAACCAACTCCTTTCAGGTTGTTCTGGTGAATTGTCACAATTTTTTAAAATGACAATTTTTGGACGCATAAACTTGTAATGCACGAACATTTACTTTGATGATGTTAAAATAATCAGGTTGTGCAAAGACTTCGAGCTGTGTATTATACAGTTTTATAGTTAAATGAAGGATAACATTCTTTACACCCACTTCAGGAGTGGGCAGTGTTTTAATAATTGCAAGCATACCACTGTATATATAGGTTTGCAATGATTTTCTGCCCATCTTGCAGTAAATAGAACATGTATTTAGGTATAGGTAATGTGAAGGCACTATGCACCAGATGTACGAAATACTGGTCACAAAATACTTGTCACAAATTGAGACCATCTTTTTTGTGACCAGTGTGGAATTTTGCCAACTGACCTATGTACAAATAAGTTGGTGCACGACATTTTAAATTGTACTGGGTTGCAATCTTGACCTACCTCGTTAACTTTCGTGAGACAAGTTGCAAATTACCACTCACTACGATTGTTGGCCATCACTAGTATGGGGGCCTGCTAGGGTAAGCAGACCACAACGTCTGTAATCGATTTTTTAAATATTATTTTTACAGTAGCACTTTTTCCTTGAAGGAAACAGGGCTCTGTTTAAAAAAGAGTTGTAAACTTTTTTAAAGTTTGTTTGAGAGCAGACAGTGCATCACCCGGACCATAGTTTACTCCCCAACAAGCTTTTTTTTTCATTCACAAAGGGCAAGGAGTCCCAAAGTGACTCATTCCCCTTTGCGAATGGATTATCACTCCTTTAAGGAGTCGGTAAACCATCAATGGTTTGCACCCGAAATTGAGGTCACACACCATTGATACATAGCTTTGCAAACTGGAATTTGGAAGGGACGACCAAAACACGCCCCTTCCAAATTGCAATTCGTAATGCATTTCTAAACCAATTTTGCTATTCTATTTGGTAACCAGTTTCTGAATAGCAAAATGGGTTAGTTTATTTATAAAAAGCCATTTAGCGACTGTAGGCCTTGTGATTTAACAAATCGTAGGCTATGGATCGCTAAATGGCTTCCTACATCTGGCCCCAGTATAGTAGGATTGTGGTGTTCTTCAATGGGTTAGCAATTACAACAAACAGTTCAGGTTAACGTCAGATCAGATAACTTGCCATTTGTTAAAATAGATACACGTTTCCTGCCTGGTCTGACTGGTAGCGCTAATCAGATGCTGGTTTCCTTTCAGAGCGGAAACAGTTGGGCAAGGTGTGGCTTGTGAGGCCTGCAAGGTGAGGAGCGAAGTGCGGTCGATGGAGCATGGACCCGGGCCACCTGGTTGACGACTTGCCGGATGTCAGGTTGGTGGAAGAGCGGCTCCTAGATGAACCCCAGGCAACTCTCTGCTGGGGGTCGCGGTGACACTCCAGCGCTCCTGTGGCCCGCACGCTGCTGCCATCCTTCCCCTCCCCCATGTGTCAGCAGCAATCAATCAATCAATCAATCATTTGTAAAGCGCGCTACTCACCCGTGAGGGTCTCAAGGCGCTGAGGGAAGGGGGGAGCAGCTACAGGTCGAACAGCCAGGTCTTGAGACGTCTCCTGAAGGACAGCAGGTCCTGGGTCTGACGCAGGTGGATGGGGAGGGTGTTCCATGTTTTGGCGGCGAGGCGGGAGAATGATTTTCCGCCGGTGGTCGTTCGGCGGATGCGTGGGACGGAGGCGAGTACGAGGTCGGCGGAGCGGAGCTGGCGGTTCGGGGTGTAGAAGGACAGTCGTTCGTTGAGGTATGCTGGTCCGGTGTTGTGGAGCGCTTTGTGAGCGTGGGTGAGGAGCTTGAAGGTGATCCTCTTGTTGATCGGGAGCCAGTGCAGGTCTCTCAGGTGGGTGGTGATGTGGCTGTGGCGAGGGAGTCCAAGGATGAGGCGTGCGGAGGCGTTTTGTATGCGTTGGAGTCTCTTCTGGAGTGTGGTCTTGGTTCCTGCGTAGAGGGCGTTGCCGTAGTCCAGCCTGCTGCTGACGAGTGCTTGGGTGACCGTTCTTCTGGTTTCGGTGGGGATCCATCTGTAGATCTTGTGGAGGGTGTTGAAGCAGGAGGAGGAGACCGTGTTGACTTGCTGGGTCATAGAGAGCGTTGAGTCCAGGATGACTCCCAGGTTGCGTGCGTGCGTGGTTGGTAGGTGTCCGGGCGGCACTCAGCGTGGCCGGCCACCAGGAGTCGTCCCATGCGGTGGGGGTGGAGCCAAGGATGAGGACCTCCGTCTTGTCAGAGTTCAGTTTCAGCCAGCTCGTCTTCATCCACTCTGCGACGGCCTTCATTCCCTTGTGGAGGTTGGATTTGGCGGTGGCCGGGTCCTTGGTGAGGAGAGGATCAGCTGGGTGTCGTCGGCATATGAGACGATGTTGAGGTGGTGTGCTCGGACGATGTTAGCGAGCGGTGCCATGTAGACGTTGAAAAGGGTCGGGCTGAGGGATGAACCTTGGGGTTCGCCGCAGGTGATTGTGGTGGCTTCGGACCTGAAGGGGGGGAAGCGGACTCTCTGCGTTCTGCCGGTGAGGAAGGAGGTGATCCAGTCCAGGGCTTTGACTCGGATCCCTGCATCATGGAGGCGTGTGCGCAGGGTGTTGTGGCAGACGGTGTCGAAGGCGGCTGAGAGGTCCAGGAGGATGAGGGCTGCAGTTTCGCCGTTGTCCAGTATGGTTCTGATGTCGTCAGTGGCGGCGATGAGGGCGATTTTGGTGCTGTGATTGCTGCGGAAGCCGGATTGGGAGGAGTCCAGGACATTGTTCTCCTCCAGGAAGTGGGTCAGTTGTCTGTTGGCGGTCTTCTCAATGACTTTCGCCGGGAACGGGAGCAGGGAGATGGGTCGGAAGTTCTTGAGGTCCTTTGGGTCCGCCTTGGGTTTTTTGAGAAGGGCGTTAATCTCGGCGTGTTTCCAGCTTTCTGGGAAGGTGGCATCTCGAAGGAGCTGTTGATGATCTTCCTGAGTTGGGGTGCGATGATGGAGCTTGCTTTGTTGAAAATGTGGTGGGGGCAGGGGTCGGAGGGTGAGCCGGAGTGGATGGTGTTCATCATTTTTTATGGTGTCTTCGTCATTGACGTTGTGCCAGGAGAGTAGAGGGTCGATGTGCTTGGTGGGTGCAGAGTCAGGGTGATGGCGTCTGTCGTCAGTGTCTGGGTGTCGAAGCTGTTGTGGATGTCTGCGATCTTGCGGTGGAAGAAGGTAGCCAGGGAGTCGCAGAGTTCTTGTGATGGCGGTATGTCGTTGGAGCAGGAGCTGGGGGTGGCGAGTTCTTTCACGATGATGAAGAGCTCTTTGCTATTGTGTGCGTTGTTGTCGATGCGTTCTTTGAAGGAGGTTCTTTTGGTGGATCGGATGAGTTGGTGGTGTTTGTGTCTGGCGTTTATGAGGGCTGCGTGGTTGTCTGGTGTCTGGTCGTTGCGCCAATGTTTCTCGAGTCTTCTGCAGGTGTGCTTGGAGTTTTGGAGGTCGGCGTTGAACCAGATGGCTCTCATGTTGGTGCGCCTGTTGGAGGGTTTCCTTATCGGGGCGAGGGTGTTGGCGCAGTTGTCGATCCATTGTCTGAAGTTGTTGGCTGCTGCGTCGGTATCGGAGGGCTCGGGTGGAGGGTCTCAGGCGAGTGTGGTGGTGAGCTGGTCTTCGGTGACTTTTTTCCAGCTGCGGTGTGGGATGCATTGCGGTTGGTTGTGTGCGCTGTGTTTCTCGAAGGAGAAGTGGATGCAGTGGTGGTCAGTCCAGTGGAGTTCGGTGGTGTGGCTGAAGGTAACGTGGTCGCTGGTGGAGAAGGCGGGGTCGAGCGTGTGACCGGTGGAGTGGGTGGGAGTCGTGACGAGTTGTTTGAGTCCGAGGTTGGCGAGGTTGTCGATCAGCATTGTGGAGTTGCTGTCGTTGGAGTTCTCGAGGTGGAAGCTCAGGTCTCCGAGGAGGATGTAGTCTGTGGAGGCGAGGGCGTGCATGCTGATGAGGTCGGCGATGGATTCGCTGAACTGCAGTCTGGGTCCCGGAGGTCTGTAGACCAGTGTGCCTCTGAGGGTGGTGTTGTGATCGACATGGATCTGGAAGTGTAGGTGTTCGGCCGTGCTGAGGGAGTCTTTGGTGTTGGTCGAAATGCTGATGGTGTTCCTGTGGACGATGGCAATTCCTCCTCCTGGTTTGTTGTTGTTTCGATCCCTGTGGGTGATCTTGTAGCCGTCCAGGATGGCTATGGCTATGTCAGGCGCCGAGGAGGTGTTCATCCAGGTCTCTGTCAGGAAGGCGACGTCCGGGGCGGAGGAGTCGAGCAGGTCCCAGAGTTCGACGGCGTGCTTGTGGACTGAGCGGGTGTTGAGTAGTACACAGCTGAGGTGGTTGTGGCCAGCAATGTTGGAGTGGGCAGGACGTGCAGGTGTGCGCTGGCTGGTGTAGCTGCAGTTTCGGCAGGTGATGGGTCCGTGGGTGAGGTTCGGGGTGTCCTGGAAGCAGGTGGAGGATCGGCCGGCGTTGAGCGCGTGGAGGGTCGTGGTGTCGTAGCGGCGTTGGGTGTTGTGGCGCTCGTGGGGGCCAGGGGGTCTGGCGCTGGGCGCGGTCCAGGCGCGGACGGGAGCAGACGGGCTTGCCTTAGCACAGCGGTCGCTATAAGAAGGGGAGGGGGTGGGAGCAGAGGTAGGGGGCGGGAGCAGGCTGGATCGGTGGGCGGGGCCGCGGGGCAGCAGCAGCGGGAAAAACAACACGCAACACGCAGGCACTCACGGCAAGGCGGGTACAGAAATAACAGGGGGCAGCTAAAATACAGTCACACCAATAACAGCTAAATTACAGTCACACCAATAACAGGGGGCAAAAACAGTCACTCAGTCAGATGTGCAGTGCAGGGATACGGGAGGCGCGGTGCGGGGCGGCGGCGGGGAAAAAACGGCGGGACTGCGGGCAGAGTGCAGGCACAAACCCTGCTCAGAGGAGGCTCAGAGGCTGGAGCGACGAGGTGTAGAGGCGGCGCTGCTGGGGAGAGTGCTGGCCTGGACCGGAGTCTAGGTCTCACACCTAGACTCCGGTGAAACAGGAAGCAGGAAGCAGAGGCAGAGCGGGTGGCAAGCGGTTCTGATTCACAGCTGTAGGTGAGCAACACTGGACTAGATATCGCACAGGGGAAATGCGTGAAGGCAGACAGTGTGAGGGCAGGTATTAGGCTGCAGTCCCCTTGATAGTGGTGTGGAAGCAGCGGCAATAGGCCAGTGCGGATTGTGCCACGGCAAGGGGCTGGCACGCTCACATGCCCTTCATTGCCATCGTGCCCCCTCCTCTATCTCAACTCCAAATACTAATTTAATTAATTCAACCTAAGGTGAGCACTGTGGGCATGTCTGCATGGGCCACCTATTTACTACCCTAGTTGGAACACAAGCATTAAGCAATCCTTAGGAACGTTTTTGGATTGCAGTTCAAGCTAGGCAGCTGCAACAGTGGGAATAGGCACACTACGCCATTGAACATCACATAGGAACTACTAGGAAACTGGGAAAGGCACATAACTGCATGGGGTGGGGATGGGTGGAAAAAGATGCAAGGAGGAGGTATGTGTTTCTTAACATTGGCATGTTTTTATTTTCAGGTTAGGTAAAGGTTGGTATATTTGGTCAGAATGGTCCCTTGTAACTTCCTTACTCTTCTTTCTCCTTCCAGATCGTCTACTTCGTCCTGGAGGGGATCCCTTTGAGGCTCAAAGGCAAGAGAAGAAGAAAGTGGCGATAAGTATATAGGCTTTTTCAAGAAGCGTAATGATAGACACCTTCACCGCACCCAGGTGATAGTGGGAATCACCTGTGAAGTATGTGAAGAAATAATGGCCAAATAAAAGTAGTAAAGGACAGGACTCTCCCTAATGAAAGGCTCCTATAATTGTACCCTCTTCCTTTTTTATCTTGGTTTGTTTGTGGAGGGGGGAACCAGAAGATAACTAAACTTTTCCAGGACTAGAGTGGAGCACCTCTATTCACTTATAGTGGGTTTCCAGAGCGTTCAGTATCACACTCTCGCCCGTTTCTCAGTGACACACCCCTTTTCTAGATGTCACCCATTTCCATGAAAGGAACATAAAAAAGATCCATAGGTATCCGGTCTGGACTAAACCAAAGCCCACCGGTACCTTAAGCTTGTTTGGATATACATATATAAAAAAATAAAACCTGAGCGAAGGAAAATCAGAAAAAGAGAAATAAAAACAAAAGAAAGTGACTGACCTTCCTCCCGGCCTCCCCGTATTCACCGGACCACCCCCCTCCGAGTCACATACTGCGACTGACACAATTCTCCTGAGTTGCAACGGCTTGTACACGTCCTCCGTGGGTGACACAACTCTTCACTCCACTCTATTGGACTTCCGTCGAGTTCGGCGTCTTCGGTCCTGGATTCACACAGGTAGGTTTCTTCGGCATTCTCTGTGTTCTCAGCCCACTCTCCTGTAGACTTCTCACTGTCGGCGTCTTCTGGGTTCTCCTGGCTCCACCCCCGTTCTCTGTCCTCCTCTTTCCCTCCATGTTTGTTGGTTTTCTTTTCTCCTCCTTCCGGTTGCTCCGATTTGCTGTTCTCTAGTCACCACGTTTCACCTGCACGGAAGAAGGATAGTCCTTCTTTAGTTTTCTAATGTTTGTCCCTTGTTTCTTCCCGGTTCTGCCTGAGCTCTTGGATGGAGTCGGAAGAGATGTCGACGAAAGAGGTAAGTAGGTGGGGTTCTCATTGGGGTGTCCCTGCCGTCCCTTACACTTCATCAAGCCCTCCAAGTGCGCTGGCACCCGAAAATAGACTAACCTTCTAATAGTGCCAATATCGGCAACACACCCAACCCGCAAACACAGCAATACCATAATAAAGAACACACAAGACACATTGGTTGTTGGAGAAAACATTGCTGCAGGTTTATTTTGCATAAGAAATATGCCAACATGGTGGGTCAACTTACGGGCGATCCAAGGGCAGGCAGCCCCTATGCTGCCTGCCCCCCTGATGAGCCAAATTGCACCGTGGCTTAACCAATCAGTGCTAACCATTTTGGGGGATTACCCCTTACATCCTGTGGACCACCAGTCCACCCATTTACTCACGCCCCTTGAGGGGGCGGAGCGTATCCAGGCAAGCCCCCGGTTGCTCAGGTTTACAACCGCCCAAAGGACTAACGGGGTGCCGTCTTTCCTCCAGGGTCCTGCCGTAACGACTTCCTGGGGCTATTTGGCATTTGCACCCTTCTTCTGGTCCTGAAGAGGGTATCCCTATGTACCATTCAGCCTCTGGATCGCCCTGTAACTCCGCCTGCAACACAAAATAACAAGTTAACAGCCTTCTTAACCTAGCCACCCTTCCAGCCGACACGCCGGGAAGGCGGTAGGGAGGGAGACGGCGTGATGCCTCGGCGCGAAAAGGATCGCCAGCTGGGCGGGGGAGGTAGATATACTGCCCCCCGCCCACTGGCGCGCTGGAAATGACTCAGTAGCGCCAGACCCCCGGGGCGTCCAAACACTAGCCCTGTCGGGTTTGTGCCCTCATGTGGCACTAAGGTGGCCGCCCTCCTATGGGGGCCCCCTGTGTGGGCCGTGGGCAGCCTCATAGTGCCAATATCGGCAACACACCCAACCCGCAAACGCAGCAATACCATAATAAAGAACACACAAGACTTATTGGTTGTTGGAGAAAACATTGCTGCAGGTTTATTTTGCATAAGAAATATGCCAACATGGTGGGTCAACTTACGGGCGATCCAAGGGCAGGCAGCCCCTATGGTGCCTGCCCCCCTGATGAGCCAAATTGCACCGTGGCATAACCAATCGGTGCTAACCATTTTGGGAGATTACCCCTTACATCCTGTGGACAACCAGTCCACCCATTTACTCATGCCACTTGAGGGGGCAGAGCGTATCCAGGCAAGCCCCCGGTTGCTCAGGTTTACAACCGCCCGAAGGACTAACGGGGCGCCGTCGTTCCTCCAGGGTCCTGCCGTAAGGACTTCCTGGGGCTATTTGGCATTTGCACCCTTCTTCTGGTCCTGAAGAGGGTACACCTATGTACCATTCAGCCTCTGGATCGCCCTGTAACTCCGCCACAGCTCTGGGTGTGGCACCCGTCATACCCAGGGCCCCCCACCAAGGCAGGCATTCTTACTTACACCCTGCTGATTCTAGGGCATCACCCAGGTCCAACAAAACAAGTCCATGCCCATACTAGACAAATAGACCCCCATCCACATCAAAACATCCTGTGGTCTTGGCATGCAAGAGCTGAGTCTGATAAAGCCAGGAACCCCTCTGTTCCGTGAATTTTGCGCATGGCGCTGTTTACCCTCCTACGAGAAATTTCAACGGCCTCTCCAGACACGGATAATTCCCATTTACCTCTAACATGGTTACCAGTCCTTTTGGCTGGACAATTCACATCTACCTCTGCAGGTGTTTCCCGGCCCTATTGGGGAAACCTTGCGATGTAGCACTAAAGAGACCTTGCCTAATTCACCGAGCCCTTCAGATTTTATATGATTTTGAATTAGAGTTGGACCAAGCCCTCATGCTTGGTGTGCTTGCGCATGGCTTATTTACCCTTCCGTAGGCAAGTTCGATGGCCTCCACTTAACTTGGGAACTACTGTTCTCTGCTTTAACCACAGCTTTATTTACCCCCATGGGCATGTTCAATGGCTTCCCCGTGGCTGCGGCAACTGATCTCTACTTTAACCACTTTTCAGGAAGAAATCCCTAATGTGCCCTTTGCGCCAATAAGGGCCTTCTTGTTAGGTGTTGCTGCGTCATGTGTTTACCCATTACCGCCCAGTCCCTGGTATAAGGCTTCGCTGGTAATCATGGTGGAGTTCGCCTCCAAGGCCATCGGTATAATTGTTAACAGTTATTAATTGTGGCCGCACAATACCCTTCTCTCTACCCGCTGACCTCCGTTGTATGGGAGTACAGTGCCGGCCAGAGATATTACCATAGAAATTAAACTACTGCTCTCCTCTTGACCAGGCTTCTGCGTGGTATACTCCCTTGTTCACTGTTTACCATTATGTGTAGTTCCATATGGGGGTTGACTAAGCCCTTGGTTACCCCCCTTGCTTGGCAAGTCCACATTTGGAGGTTCACTGATGACCATGTGCGGTACCAAGAGAAATATGGACCCCCTGGAGAGGGTCATCGGGCGGGGACAGGGTGGAGTCTTGTGACAGATGCTGTGTCCCCATGCTGGTGTCCCCACCTGAGTAGTAGCCCATAGACCGCTTAAGCCAACGATATATCAGAGTGCCAAAAAGGTTTGCCAATGCTTTTGGATTTGAGGACATGGGGTAAAACATATGAGCAGATGTACCTACACCTTCTTAAATGTGAATGCATGACGTGCACTGGTAGTTGTCCGAATTTGTGCTCCAACTCAGCTTTTTCAACACTGTTGAGGTAACAGCACCCTTTTAGAAATGACAAACTCAGCCCCACCTGACTGAATAGCGATTTTTCGTTTGTGGCCCATAACCCTACTTTTGCTAAAGGTATACCAGTGTGCCGAACAGATGCCATTGCTTTTGGATTGTGATAACCTGTAGTGAATCATACGAACCAATCTACCTGCACCTTCACTGAAAATGCACATGTGTTCTGGTGGTTGTCAGCATATGTGCTCCAAACCCATCTGTCTCAACACTATTGAGGCCACCGCACACTTTTTAGATGACAACTAACGCAGCCCACCTGGCTGAGAGGCAGCAGGATGTATTAGCTTAATTGCAGGGACCCTTAGCCCACACTCATCCTTACAGTATTCAACTTCATGTCAGCCTTGCCTGCAAGCCCATCACATCTGACTGTGATTTTTGGCTCCTGAGTTGCCCTGCTGATGTTCCCACCCTAGCGTGAGTAGCCCAGTGCACAACTGCTGCTCTTGTATACCAGGATGCAGACCAGCAATAGAAAAGCTTCTGGATGGTGAGAACAGGAAGACAGTATGTACAACCTCCAATCCCCTTCTAACTGCGGGCTCTAGTTGGGTGCTGTGTTGCCGTATTGATGCACCCACCCTACTATGATGTGTAAAGGCTCAACTATCCGATGAGCCTAGAAATATGTGACCTTAAGCAAGGGAGTCCTCGTGTAGTTGCCATGAAACCCTCCTTTCTTACAGGAATTTTGCCTGTTCAGTTTATCTGTGGTGTTTTCCCCCCCAGACTTCCCAGGCTGCTTACTGCTAACCATGTGAGCAGCTGCTGGCGCTAATGATGGAAATCTCCCAGTTGCCACTTGAACTTATACACTGCCGCCTTAATGTGCTAAGTTGTAAGCGATGAAGTACCTAACCTATGTCTCTTCACCTAGGAAAGATAATTTTAAAAAAAACGCATTGGTCATGAGGACCGTCATAAGCACACAATTTTAACCTGGACACCTAAGTGACAAAGGCTCTACCCAGCCATAAGCCCAGAGATACACATGCATTAAAACCACAGATACACCTTTGAGGTATGTTAACCTGCCCCAGAATCTGCTTCTCCCTGCTCCTGAAGTGGGAGCCTGTTGCCTGGAGGTACAACCCCTCCGCCCCTGAAACCCTCAATGATATCAGCTGGCTGAAGCTGCGACTCAATACGTTACATTTGTTTGCCCAGGCCTGTTGAAAGTAAATTGTACTCCTTACATTCGGAGTCTGGGTGAACTTGAGGTGGGTGGGGGGACTACTGTCTGCCTTTGCAGTACCAGAGTTATTGCTTTGACGAATTTATGGTACACATGCTGCTGAAACTGGCCCTTCAGATCTCTGACTATCCCATTGAAGCATGAACCTGTGGCTTTTGCCTAAGAAACCTGTATGTATGTGCCAAACATGATGCATATTTGAGCGCGCCATCAACTTGAAAGGTAGTGAATTGAATGTGGTGAACATTTCTGATGAGACTCTGAGTAATGATATGATTTCTGTACTTAAAAAAGGATTGGGTTTCTGTCCAGATTATAAAGGTGATATTTGTGATTTAAAGATAGATCTCTTTAAATTTATCAGATATTTGAAATTGCAGAAACATTTTGCGCTGCACCCGCAACAAAATAAAGTTGGTGAAACAATCACAGAAGGTGTTAATCTAAGTACATCCACTATACAAGAAATACATGATACTGTGATGCTGTTATCCATTACTGAACTAGAGGAGGACCCCATAACAATAAGTAATGTTTTGGATCATTTAGATATTAGAGCAGATTTGACACTTGCTAGTGGGCTTAAATCTAAGTCGAGATGGTCTCCTAACCTGACAAGTGGCAATAATGTGGAGGTGTTCCACAAATTGGTAACTATGGATATGGACGTTATGTCACTAAACATGGACATACATTGGGGATTAGGAGAGATAACCTGACCCATAATGAACGAAAAGCATTGAAGAGTTTAATGATGAATGATGATCTGACCATAAAAAAAGCCGACAAAGGTGGAAACATAGTGGTGATGAACCGTAATGATTATGAAAGTGAAATATATTCTCAACTGCAGGACACTCGATGTTATGAGAGGGTAGGACACAATCCCATATTCACATTGGTAACGATGATCAATGGTCTATTAAAAGGATGGCATGATAAATGTTTACTCAATGAGGACGAATACCTTTATTTAAAAGTAGATCGGCCTAGGTATCCATGCTTTTATACCTTGCCAAAGATTCACAAGGACCAGCCATTTCCACCAGGGAGACCGATTGTATCGGGAATAGGTGGTCCAACAGAAAGAATGTCACAATTTGTGGACATTTTTCTTCAGCCTGTAGTAACTAATCTTCCATCCTATATAAAGGACACGGGCCACATTCTTAACATATTGGGAGACATTACTTGGGAACCAGGGATGATTATGGTGACACTGGATGTAGTCGCACTATATACTAGTATTCGGAACGAACTGGGTCTTAAAGCATTAGGTCACTTTCTAGCCAAACGTTCTGCTAGCCTTTGGGAACACACACAAATGTTATTAGCCATGACGGAATTAATTTTGCAAAACAATTTCTTTCTATTCAAGGATGAATGGTTCAGGCAAATACAAGGAGTAGCAATGGGCTCCAGATTTTCACCTGCTTATGCGAACCTCTTCATGGGGTGGCTTGAGGAGGTGATGATCTGGGGCCCAAGAGGCCGACACTGGGTGGAACATATATTATACTGGGGTCGTTTTATAGATGACTGTTTTATGATCTGGGCAGGCCCAAAGTCAGAGCTAGATGAGTTCTGTAATTACTTGAATGAGAATGATGACAATATACGATTCACGATGAACAGTAGCACAACTGAAGTGGTGTTCCTTGATCTGACATTGTATATTAAAGACACACAAATACACAGTAAAATGTATCGAAAGCCAACATCCTGCAACTCCATCCTGCATGCAGATAGCTCGCACCCTCGCCATCAAATTAGAGTTATCCCCGGAGGGAAGATGATAAGAGCCAGGAGGAACTGTAGTGAGGACACACATTTCATGTCGTGTATTCAAGACATGGAGAGAAGATTTACCCAGAGGGGATATTTAGAACAAGATGTACTTAAAGCCAAAGAGAAAGCTGTGGGGACTAAGCGAGTGAATACGCTGAAAGTAAAGAATATTAAAGAATATTCTCACACACAGATAAGAATGGTAACGGACTATACACACTTGAGTCATGTTCTGCGCAAGAGTCTATGCAAGCACTGGCACATTCTAAGAGCGGATAAAAGCCTAGAGGGATGCATTACCACAACACCACAAGTTACATATCGTAGAGGCAGGACACTTGGATCCATGCTTAGCCCTAGCTATAACACAATAGCAAAAAAGGAACAATGGTTAACACAGCTGTCCAAAGGGTTCTACAAATGTGGAAATTGTGGAATGTGCAGGTGGGCACAAGATAAAACCAAAGAATTTAGCATTGTTGCAAATGACTCATATGCAATACTTACCAACATTAACTGCAATACGAAATTTGTTGTTTATGTGACTTTCTGTAAATGTAAGAAAATATATGTAGGCAGCACTATTAGGCCTCTGAGAATAAGGATCAGTGAACACTGGAGAGCTATAAAACAAAATGATGTACGATACCCCATTGCAGAACATGTTAACAACTGTGAAAAACAAGGAAGGAACAAGACTTTTACTTTCTTGGGTATTGAACATCTTGCGAAAGATCCGAGGGGCGGTAATCGGGAACTTAAATTGCGCAGGCATGAAGCAAAATGGATAATGCGATTGAGGGCGGTTGAGGACGGATTAAACTTTGACCAAGAATTGCAATATTTTTTAGGTAACTGATTCATTTTTTAATATCCAGTGGCTTGGGGCCTTTCCCTGAAGTGTAGGGAGGTAGTGAAGGGATTGGTGATTGAAAATGCAATGTATACTGGTATGGAGTGTAGATTTTTAGACCGATAATGTACATTTTTTCGTTTTCATATACTGAGAGCTGAGGTTAATTGAATTAAGGAGGAATAAGGTGGGTTTTAAATATAATATTTTTTGAACTAGTATAGGGTTGTTCATAACTGCAGAGTAAGAGTAAGCCTCTTTAAGAACCACGTGTGAAATAATAAATACAAATAGAATAGAAGATGTTGTGGTGTTTGAAATATGGTATGTTTTATCCTTTGTAGCCGGTGGTGTTAGATTTGCCATAGTAACCTTAAGAGTAAGGAATGGAAAACAGGTCTAATTGATCAGCCTAAGATGGCGACTGATATTTTCATTACTCCCATGCCCGCATCTGTAACCCCTGTTTTTATTGCCACTCGTATTACTTCAAGATGGCGCCTGTTTTTGCCAAGTGTTCAAAGTCCGGCGTTTATTTTTTCACCGGAAATATAATATGAGGAAGCGGTGGTAGCAAGGTCGGGACCTGTATTCAGGCTGAGGACGCGTTACATTGTAGGAGCCGGTGTACTCACGGTAAGAGAGCGATGAAATATTAAGGGTAATAGAGTGCAGGAAAGCGATTGGTAGTGGAATTGGAGTAGTTATTAGCTCCTATTGTTTTTGTAATCCGTTAGGCATCAAGATCGTGCATTGTGAGCAAGATATTAGCTCCTCCGCACAGCAGAAATTTATTGTGTGAAGAAGATCGAGAGAAGTACCAAACTCGGTACATTCAGTAGTGGGTGAGTGCTTTTAAGTTAGAATCTATTTAAATTAAAAGCTTTGCAACACTAGACTTGTTATAGAAGTTAGGAGTCGGTTTCAATTGTGATTATTGTTTTGGTCATCCAGATACCTTGTTGGGAATCGTAGAACCTACTTAAAGTAATAGAACAGCTATTCGGTTGGAGCACGACAGCGGGCGGGGTTCCCTCCTTCTTGTATACGAGAGCAGGAGGTAAGCCTTAAGTTAAAATTGAGTGGTTTTTGATATTGCAATCTTGATGGGAAGTTTACTCGGGTCAAACATCGACATTATGTTGATATATTTTTTGCTCTCTTTTAATATAATAGGGTTCCTGGTGTTTAGCACCTAAAGCCTAGAAGGTACTGTCTATATTATGCTTGTATTAGCATGGGGGTCAATCACAGGTGGATTACTATACTTGTAACATAAGGGTGCACCAGTTGTGGAATTTTAAGTGACCATTCTCACTAACATATATTGGTGGGCAATAAATAAGGGGTCAGATGCTGGTTTGGCTATATGTATAAGCAATTATTATGTATAACATGTGGAGAAATACGCTAAAGAAATGTAATGATCTCATGAGCTTGGAGAAGAATTCTAAAGGAGGTATTTCTAATTTCATGGAATGCTTGTTGGAACCAATGATTGGTGGTGGTTTAGGTTGTCACAATTGAGTATTAATATATATTTGTTGTTGTCTTTGCACGGGGTGCATTGAGTGATGAGTATGGACTTCAAGTCCTGATGTATATTTTACAACGCAGCTATTTTTGGTATTTTGTAGCCCTGAGGAAGTCGTAAGGGATATATTCCCGCTGCGATGAAACGCGTTGGCGCAAGGCTATAAAGAAATAAAAGAACAAAGAGAAGAACAAGAATTACAGCATCATTGTTTGATTATAAGATAACTACGAACTACAGTTTGAAATGTGTTATGCGTGTGCCTTGAATTGGGTTAATTGTAGTTTCAATCCTTCGGGTTGAAAGTTGGGAGGAGCGGGGTGTATCTCCCCCATAAGAGCACCGCACGGATTGAGTGAACAGATATTGAGTGGTGTATTCCATGCACAGCGCCAGTAAACTCGTACACCCACAACAGTAGTTTTTTTTCAACTTGAAAGGTATGTTGGCTCTGAATAACAGATGTCTGTTGATACTTGACTTAATGGTAGTCATATTATCGACCTCAGGGGGCTGAAAGGCTAGGTGAACCTGCTGAGAGCTGCACCTGTGACCATGTGTAAAAGCAGTCCCCTACTGGGGGTGCAATAGTCCTAACGCTTCCATCTTTCTAAAGCAAGGACTGCCCACACTTGCAGCGGTCAAACCCTCTCGAATCATAATTGTTTGCACTGTCAAGGTTAGCCTAGGTGATTGTTCCCTTGAAGTCCTGTACGGGGCCTACTTCACACTTAGAGAAATGCCTACTCTCTTGAAGGAGAATGATGCACGATTGAACTGGCGGCTACTAATGTTACTCACGCCTGCATATGCTAAGCTCAGAAAAGGGAACAATTGCTCTATAATCCCCTAGATTCTTGCCTGGCATTCCTTTATGCCCAGATATACAAAGCAATAATAGCTCTACTCGGTCATAATGACCCGACAGACACATCAAACCCGCAGAGACAAGATGAGGCATGCTAACCTGCCCCAAACTCTGCGGAAACAACAACATGTGTGAGCTTGCAACAAACATCTGGAAAAGCATGCCAACCAACAAACCATCTCCAGCACCCGGGGGCCATGCAGCCACTCCTTGGCCTGAATACTAACCAGGTTAAGATTATGGATGGTATCGAAGGACCCATCTCTCGGCGCATGCTTGCAACACTTTCCACTGCATCACCCTAGTCAGTAAAAACCAATGCAGGGTAGCATGCAAAGGTAAGCCCACGCAGAAATCGCCTGCCTGTGCGCGCAGACCAAGCATGCATTGCTCCCCAAGCCACCCTCACTGTCGATGACAACCCTCAGCTGTTGTGCGCCTTGCCCCACCCAGCTTAAAACAGCTGGACATGACCCGGTTTCAAGATTAAGGATCATTTTTTAAGGGCATGTCAGAGGTAAGGCAGGTCAGAGGTAAGCCAATCCTCCCTTCAGATTGAAACAAAGTATTGATTAACAAGCATGCTCATCTATTGCAGAAGTCATCCCCATTTGCTGGCCCAGGTGTACCGTAAGGGGTAATTATCTTGCACTGTTATCCAATGTGCCATTTGCACGCTTAAAAGTACTTATTAAAGCCACCCGCTGTGCTACTGGTTCTGGCCCGAACCTAGACGCTCTCTTGGCATTGGATTAAAACATATAAGCTGGCGTCTGAGCTTAGTATTGCGTGCCGCATGGTCCTGCCTCCTCTGATATTGTACGGATAAAACACCAGATACCACATTGTTAGATGGCATAATAAGCATGCACCTAATCAAATGTGCCACCTGCAGGTTTAAAATTATTTTGCATGCCACCCTGTGGCCTAATGGTTCTGACCCGAACACTTGCTCTGTCTTTGTCATTGGATTACAACATTTAAGCTGAAATCTATGTGTAGCATAGCGTGCCGCATAGTTGTTCACCCTCTTCTGTCATTGCATCCATATATATAATCCACCCATAACCTTACACCTACAGCAAGCCTAGAGGTTGTGAGTTATTCTGCAGGTCTCGTGTTATGTTTATGTTTTCACTAAACATGCCTCTAATTCACATGCTGATTACAGCAGTGGGCCCTGCCAATGAATGTTTACCTATTTAGAAAGCAGAAAGGACATGTGATAAGACCCAGTTTATCTGTGACCTTCACACTTGCTAGAAGCTGACTTTCAGTGACAAACCAAATCATGTTGAACCCATGGTCACTCATTTGTGCAGGAGTGTCTTCATAGAACCTTGACGCCTGGTCACCTACAGTTGCCAGTGCTAGCCATGTTGCACTGAATTGGTTGCCGACCAAGAGCCCTTGCTGAAAAGGGGCACACTTCGCACCGGGCGCCCCCAGGAGTGTGCAGCTCTCCAACCGTGCAGCACTGCTGAAAGGCAGACCCCTAACACCAAAAGCAGAAATGAACAATGTGTACTTTATTCTCATTTAAGTGTATGCTAGAAAACATTCCTTGCCCCATCCCTGTGGACTAACTCTAGAACCTTCCTGACTGGTGTCGCATCTGTGCACACTTGAGTGCACAGGGTAAGATTTAAAGTCACCACCCCTTTCATTCCCTAGGTAAACTCACATTTATGTTGAAAATGATTATCCCTTATTTTCCGCAGCAGCCAACAATAGGTCAGTCATGTTTTAACCTAGCGATATCGATGGTTTGTCAGTTTCCGGCAGCTTCTACTAGTCTGTCAGTGTTCAATTTGAAAAAGAATGTTGTTCCCAAAGCTTTGCTCACAAGCCTGTGGCTGGTACAATTACCGTTGGCGGCAAACTACCAAGGCTGTACAGTATACCTCACGCCTCTTTAATCCACTATCAGACACACTCTGCTCCTTTTATCTCTCTCTTGCAAGTTCCTCCTCTATGATGGGTTATCCATCTTTATCTTCCCCCTGTTTTTCCCTCACTCTTGCTCTGGATTTGATTTGATTTGTGTATTTATATAGCACTTGAATCACCCCCTGAGGGGTATCTCAGCGCTCGCAGACTTACAAAAGGAAGCTGTCACAATGATACCGGACTAAAAAAGGGCAGTTTGCAGAGCCTGCCTAAATTTCAGATGGTCTGGGCACTGCCTTAAAGCTGTGGGAAGTTGGTTCCACAAGGAGGGCGCCAGATATGAGAAGGCTTTTCCTCCCGTCCTTGCTTTCTTGATCCTGGGAATTTTAAGCAGAGATTTCGAGCTTGAGCGGAGGTCCCTAAGGGGAGTATATTGATGAAGCTTCTCTGCCAAATAGGATGGTCCATTTCCCCATATTGCCTTATGTGTCAGACAGCATATCTTAAATTTCACTCGTTTGCGCACAGGTAGCCAGTGGAGCTGTTGGAGGAGGGGAAGTGAAGCTGTTATGTGTGAGGCGTTCAAGGTTAAACGAGCTGCAGTGTTTTGCACTACCTGAAGGCGGTTCAGAGAGGACTCATTAGCCGCTATCAATAGGGCGTTGCAGTAGTCTAATTTGCTTAACACCAGGGTTTGAATGAGGGACTTTCGGCAAGGAATCAGGAAGATAAGGAAAAACTCTTCTCAATAGGCCAAGCACGTGAAAGCATGAACCAACAGTGTGTGTTACATGCTCTTTCAAGGATAAGGTCTGGATCAAAGTCTGCTGAGGAATAATTAATGCTAGTTCCCAAACCTGAGGTCCAGTGGGCCCCGCTTGCAACCCCTGGTTCAAATTTAAGCACTGCTCTCTGTACTTCGAGAATTTTTTGCTGAGAGGATCTAACAATGCAAAATGGAAAAGAGTATTTCAGGGAGCCCGTCGACTGACAAAATTCCCAGGTGACAATGTATCGCAAACTTTGGCTGGAATATAAGGGATGCTATTTCCAGAAATGAAGACAGATTGTCGTGCTGAAAACAATACCATAAGAGAGTCGTGTGGGTAGTGACCTGAGTAATCACTGCCATTAAGAATGCTGTGCGGAACAGTATAGGCCGAACCTATGACCCCGGAGACAAACCCAATACTGAGATCCAGTCATGCAGGCCACACGCCACTGTGTTCCTCATCACTAGTACTCTCGTAGGCGCAGGACCCCGTTTATCTATTTTTAAGTAAATAAAAGAACCATCACAGATCGGCTGAGTAACATTTAGCTGTCTCTCAAAGAACTGCAGAGCATAAACCAGGGAGGACGATGTACCGAAACGGATAATGTTAATTGATAATAGGTGCAAGAAACGGGAGCAGGCACGCTTCGCCTTGGGCACCATTTAGGAACATATCAACAACATAGTAAAGGTTTATGGGTATTTAATTGTGTATTAGCGGAACGGTGAATCTTTGCTAAATAGTAGGCTTATACAGTAGTTCCATGTGATTAACACAAGGCATTTTTAAACTAATGGTAGTGGAATGATTAGGTGTTACTGTGACGAGAGAGGGCCAACAAACTAAATTGGCGGGGACTGATCCCGGGACCACTCACAGCCCCACAGGCACAAAAGCAAAGCAGCAGATACAGCAAGCAGCTGAGGTTGGAAGAGCCTCAGCAGGCAGAGAAGGAATGCAGCCGGCGCAGGTCCGATCAGGCATATATATTACGCAGCAGACAGACGTGCTCCCCCGGATCTCGCAGAGAAGGGCAACCGCTGCAGGCACACCGCAGGAAGAGCACCGCAGGCTTACAGGAAAAGTAAGCTGCGGTATGAAAACCGAAAGCACAGTGAGAATGTAGAGCTCAGTTAACGTGAGGGCGCTAGTTCCCCCATCCTATCTCCGCTGTTGTGAGGGAAAGAAACAGATATCGCACCGAAGTCCCGCACTGCAAGTTCCGGCTCAATTACTGCTGCCTGGCAGCTTGCTTCAGATAGCGTTTAAAGGGGCAGGACTCCCTGCCCACGTGGTGATGAAAGTTGCCGGGGGTGGGAGGAGTCTCCGCGGGAGTCAAGCTCGTGCGGTGCGGTGTAGCTGAAGCAGGCCCCCGGTGTTAACTGCACACAAATCCCTCCACTGCCGTGACTTTGAACCGGGAGGCCTGAAAACTGCCGCCTGAATCGCCTCGCTCGTGAGACGGCGCACCTCGAGGCGAGCACGCGGTCCCTACCCGACTGGGGTTGATCAGGATACGGTGAAAGAGAAGCAGAGGCGTGCCGCCCCTACCAAGACAAGCCGAGGTAAGACCTGCACGGCAGGCCCCCCCATCGCTGACAACTCGGCGGCCGCCCGGCAAGCCCAACCGGCCGCTGAGGCTAGGCGAGTCAACCAGGACCCGCGACGGCCACACCTCTTCCCAGCACCCTGCGCTGCCCCCCAGTGGACAACCAGCAGCGGACCACGGCTGAGAGCTGCTGGCCGGCCATGTGTGATGGCGGGGGCACCCAGGGACAACGGGAGCCCAGAGGTGTTGGGGGGGGTTGACTCACCGCAACAACGCCGACGAGGCCGGCCACCGATCGCGAGACAGGGGATGAAACCAGCATGATGCAAGACCGGACGGCGTGATGCCTCGGCGTGAAAAGGATCCCAGCTGGGCGGGGGAGGTAGATATACATGCCCCCCACCCACTGCCATGCCGGAAATGATGCAGTAGCGCCGGACCCCCGGGGCGTCAAAACACTAGCCCTGTTGGGTTTGTGCCCTCATGTGGCACTAAGGTGGCCGCCCTCCTATGGGGGCCCCCTACGTGGGCCGTGGACAGCCTCATTTACTTTGCTGCAAGTCAACTACTTGTGCCTCACAAGTGAAGGGGAGGCATCAGCAGCGGAAGAAGCAATAGCAGCAGAAGCAGTAGTAAGGGCGCAAAAAGCCTACAAAGCCTTATGTGCAGCTATATTCTTAAACTATCATCATCCATTTCTCTGCGCCTATCAACATCCACCTACGTAACCCAACACGTAAATATAAGAAAGTACAGCGTTGACATCTGCTCGAGAGGCGCCCATGTCAGCTAAAATATCCAGTTACCTACCTGTGCTCTTGGTGGCGCAAACAAGGCAACCAAGGCTATTAATTCAGCTACTCAAAACACAACAGAAGCCCTCAGCCTTTTGCGCTAATTGGAAACTTTCACAGAGTATTTGAGGTTTGCAGGTGCATTGCGAGGTCAAGCAGTGGCACAAAGGAAAAAGAAATGAGATCTATAGCAAGGGCCACAGCCAGACCCACGGCAGTCGAATACATAGTAGGCGGACCGAAGCAACAAACGGTGCAGAGAGGCATGCCTGCCCAACGCAAGACCGAGATTCATGGCAAACCAGAGAAAGGTCCATCCTAGGTGGGGAATGCAGGTATGATATGCTCCAAATAACACCGGCCCAAGTACATGGATTGGCGGCGACCAAAAACCGCATACATAAGTACTTCACAAAGACAAGGGGAGGCATGGGGGAAACTACGGAGGCAACCACGATGCAGTTAGTCCCAGAAAGGCCAGAACGGTTGAAGCACTGTGAGTCATCACCCCACAGTTCAGACAGTGCAGCTAGCTCCAGTTTAGATGCAACAATTATTGTGGAGCTGGCAGAGACTGCGCTGGAAAAAAGTCATTATGCAACAAGCTTTCACATCCAAAGTATGCCTGTGGGATAGACAAAGGTCATAGAGATCTCATTAACTTCTAACGTTGGAGATATAAGCTTAAAGGTGGACACACAAGTTCAGGCATGGACTACTCAGGAACATGGGCCAAATGAATCCATCTCTGTGCCCAATACACAGAGAGATAGCCTGCATGCAGCTAGTTTGGCAATACCACAAAAAGGCAGGAAATTACTATAGAAGCAATGGTTCACCAGCCAAGTAATCATCAATATGACACATTATATGAACCAACAATTGAGAGGCCTAATCAGAACTGTTCCACTTCCTTGGATAAACCCAGGACGGAGCAATGGCAACAAATTATTGTGCCACGTCTAACCGATACGAATTCAATGCTACCCGCACGGAGGCAGAACCCAGAGCAGCATCGAGGTCAAAACACTCAGGGGATCATTCCCCGAGCTTTATTTCAACGAGAGGGGAAGATCCTGACTCCATCATAAACACTATAAACTCTTCCTTATTAGCAGCAGTTAAACCTTTCACTTGGCAATCTCACAAACTAGAAATCCAAGTGGAGTGAACACATATGTTTGCTCAGAGTGTGTTGACGATTGATAAGACGCTAGACATGCTCAACATGAAGGCAGACCACTGGGCAAATAAACATAAGGATGGGAGTGCCGCAGCAAGTAGCGTAAGTGCCGCTTTCATCGATAAGGTAACCACACTGCCGGAACTACTATCCACATTAATAAACCACTGTAAAAACATTCATGCAAGCAATACACAAAATGGAAAAACGTCCACTCAAATAGAGTCAGGGGCCACGAAGGAAATGGCATTCACTGATAAGGGTAGAATGACTGGCTACGAAGCACATATGGTCTTCGGAGCTCAAGAGCCTACTAATGTTGGAGGTCAAAGCGACACTAGTGACAAGACACAACAAGAAAACAACATGATTTCTACACGTTCATCCACTGAGGAAATCAAGAATGACCAACAAGAGGAGCATGTGCTAAATGATGTCCGCTATGCTGAGTACATAGAAGATGTGCCACCAACCTACAATCAGGCAAGTGAGACTATAGCAGAGGTCACAAATGCCCAGGTACAGCTCACTCAACGTCAAAAGAAAAGCTACGGAAATCACTTAAAAACAACAAAAGAAAGAATAGGCTGATTTGCAATGTGCAAAAAGAGACATCAGGTCAACAACTTGCACTAAACAACCCAGAGAATGGGGGAGAGAATAGAAAAGAAAACAGCCCGGAGGGTTTGGAGTTCTATCTAATCTTTCAACCAAAAACAGTGACACACAGCTCATCCAAACAGCCTTTACAAGATAAACAACCCATCGATATGGCAGAAAGTAAATCCGCATCAGCAGGAATTGGACACACAATGCAAAAAAAAAAAATGTTGCCCAGACAATGCACCAAATGGTACGCAATGTTGATACAAGAAAATTATTCACAGGTTGTGAACTCCAATATTAATGGTAGCGCAGCTGAGCAAACAAGCTCCCACCACATTGAAACTCTAATTGTGCCACATGGGACAGCCCAGGCAACAGTAGCACACTTAGACACAAACAGGTCAGGGAAACATCAATCTGTCGCACAGCGGGGCAATTCAACCATGGCGGCAGAGGCGGATCTGGGATTCAAAACTCCACAAATTGTATCCCATGAAGAGAACTGTGAGAACTATGCTACAAATGCCCAACAAACTGTTGCAGACAGGGAGGCAGCTCTAGCAGCCCCAAAAGGCATGCAACGGGTCAGTACAATCATGTCAATCGAGACACCACAGACAAGCAGGGCTTTAGATAATACCTCTCGCAGACCCATGGCAATGCAAGAACGAACTGCTATCCTGTGCGCTTCAATGAATATGGAGGCAATGAGAAACATTCGCCAGCTTCCACACCTGCAGCTCTGATTTTCTCCCCACAATTTAGGACGAGAGTGCCATGGGATATCCTAAACAGGCCTAATATTATACACCTTTTACATAATATACCTTCACTCTCTTCCCTCACATCGACGCATTTGATTTCAGTGAAATTTAAGAACTACTTCTGGATCAGTGAAAGAAAATCTACACTAACGGAGTGGTCTGACAGAACTGATGTTCAAAATATCATTGTAAAAATCCAGGAATTTAAAGAATGCGGCATATTCATCAGCAAGCCAGTGACTGGAAAATATCCTCAAGATCTATCACCTAAGAAACATTTCTTGGTACAACATAAAGCAGCAAGTAGAATCTTGAGAGGAATAAAGCAAATAACACCCCCGTCTTAGGGAAAAAAGATTACAGTATAATTGACAAGGGGCACAGGAGACAGCCACTGCATTGGAGAGCCAATATCACACACATATCCACAACAGTCCGCTTGGGTTTGGCTGCCGGCAGCCCTTCTAACACAGGGGCAGTCAAATTCCAAGCACTGACGGGAAAAAGGAAAATGTCCTACTATCCACGATTAAGATAATAAGCAGGAACATGGCTGGTTTGATCCCTCTAATGGCAGAAATAAATACACTGGAATATCATCACACTGGTGATATCTTTTGCCTGCAAGCAACGTGGTCGGCTGTGTTAATTTCCATTCCAGGGTTTCAGGCAATTCACACAGTCGCCCACAAGAAAAATCAGTTTGGAAGACCTATGGGCGTCTGTCAATATATGGGAAATTATATTTGCTGGTGAAAGTAAAAGAATGGAGCCACTCCTCTTGTGACGTGCAGGCTGTCAGTATAAATGTCCTTGTATTAGATTGAACATGCCCCTAAATCACAGTCGTAAACATGCACTTCAATCTGCATAGGGATGTAAAAATGGCTAACGTCAGGAATATCACCGACCTGACAAAAACTTTTCTCTATGAGCATCCGGGGCGTGAGTGCATGGTGGCCAGAGACTTTAACACACAAGATATGTGCCAACCAGAGAAAAATTGCTGGTACCGCTCTTGAAATATTCTAAAGGCGTGGCTTAGCGAATTTGAGTTGGGCTCGTCTGAGCAAAAAGGCATCAAGGAGGAAAAACCAATGCCTACTTTCAAAGATATTTCAACATTGGACTACATCTTCTGAAGCAAGAAACTACTAAGCAGATGTGTAAGTTGGCAAGTCCAACATAGACTCGAAAGTGACCACCATCCCTTATCTAACGTGGTCAAGGTGAGTGCGATGACACACAGGAAATATAAGCCTGCAGGCCAATCACTTTCCACCAATGTTGGTCTGCTAACAAAAAGAGTCAAATGAGGCCTAGCTTGCACGGCCAAGTACTCACGCTGGAAACTAGCATACACCTTACCGACCCTAGAAAATGAAGCGAATCTTGTTGAGAAACATTGGGAGTCAATGGTAAAAAAGCTGCATGAAGCTCTAACAATCCTTAAGCATAGAAATCAGCAAATCGTGCCTGCAAGAGGGTGGCCCCCTCACACTTCGAGAACAGAAAGCTTAAGGAGAGCAAGTGGAAGTGCTGCCGTGCAGAGCTACTACATATTTATTTGAGGATTTGTAGAGCGCACATCTACCCAACAGGGTTTCCCGGCGCTGAAAAGCGGGAGATGCGAGGTTGATTGAGGTCAGTTGGCAATTAGGCGTGACTAAAAAGAAAGGTCTTTAGCTTTTTCCGGAAAGCAAGGAGAGATTGACAGGTCCTCAGTTCCAGTGGAAGGGAATTCCACAGTTTTGGTCCCAGGAAGGAAAACGAGCGGCCACCAATGCAGGTCAGCCGCACTCTGGGAACTGAGAAGAGGGAGAGATTGGCCGATCTTAGATTGCGAGAGGGTTGATAAGGCTTGACAAGGTTACGTATGTACACGGGGGCCAAGCCGTGCTGAGCTCTAAACATAAAGCAAAGAGCCTGGCTTGAACTCGATGCGCTTACTAACTTTGAGCCAGTGGAGTTGATGAAGCAAAGGGGAAACAGAAGTGTGACGAGGCAGTCGAAAAATCAGGTGAGCTGCCGCATTCTGAATGAGCTGAAGATGGCGGACAGAGGTCTTATCCGCACCCAGATACAGTACATTGCCGTAATCAAGTCTGGAGATCACCAAGGCCTGCAAGACAGTTCTCCGAGCAGCTGATGGAATGAGCCAGAGGATTTTCTTTAGCCACTTGAGAGTCGCAAAGCAGGCAGAGGTGACTCCCGAGACCTGGGCAGCGAGAGAAAGCTTGCTGTCGATGGTGAAACCCAAGTTCTTACCCTTGGGGACCGGAGTCGGCATAGGTCCCAGAGAGACAGGCCAATGGCTGGCTCCCCAGAGCTCGGGATTGTTCCCCAGGATGAGAACCTCCGTCTTAGAACCGTTCAGTCTTAAAGCATTTCTGGACATCCACAAGGAGATGTTCCGCAGGCCAAGTTTGAGTAGTGAAGGATCCTGATGTTGAGCAGGTGACAAAGAAAACATAATCTGCGTATCATTTGCGTATGAAAAGATAGTCAACCCAGATTTTTCTGCAATGTCCGCCAAGCGGCAAACATAGAGATTAAAAAGCAAAGGACTCAGGATCGAGCACTGCAGTACTCCAGATGTTAAGGCCACAGAGTTAGATTTCGTGGTATGAGAGAAAACTTGAAAGGAGCGATCCTTTAAGAAAGAGATCAGCCACTGCAGGGCTACACCTACAATTCCCGAGCTTTTGAGGCGCTCCACCAGAATAGAGTGAGAGACCGTATCGAAGGCAGTGCTGAAATCCAGCAGGATGAGCGCTGCTGTGCCCCCACAGTCAAGCTGCTCCCTAAAGACTTCCCTGACCCCCAGCAAAGCTGATTCCGTACTGTGACCAGGGTGGAAGCCAGATTGAGATGGATGAAATAGCATATACCCTGTCACATGTGCAGAAAGTTGAGAACTAATGTGGAGAAGGGCATTCATACGGGAAGTAAGATGAAAGATGCCAGGAAAAAACATAAAAAAATTATCTGGAAGCTAAAACAAAAACAAATATAGGAGGATTGAAAACACATATACGCCCTGCTGGCACCTAGCAAGACCAGGAATTTCTGGGGATATGTCAATAGCCTGGCAAACAGAACTACCAGCAAGGAAAATGCTGTCTTGGCCGACGAAATGGGTGGCCACGTAACAAACCTATATGTGGATCCTGATAAAACAAGGGCTGCCATCAAGAATATACTTATTAATGCTCTAGAAGGCTTGGAGGATAGCCCAATGGTAGTCTCAATAAAGGAGGCATTAAACATCTTAAAGAGCATTTGGAAAGATGGAGCCCCCAGATCAAATTGCTTACCTGGAAGCGTCTTCAAGGAAGACCAGGCATTTTGGACACCCCACATGCACAAACTGTTCAATGAATGTATTACATCATCATCCATTTCAGATTGATGGAAAGGCTCCATCTTGCATTCTATACATAAAAAGCAAGACAACACCTTACCTGAAATTTACAGGCTAATAGCCCAATTGGATGTAGCTGGTAAGTCCTTTGCGAAAGTGCTGCTACATGAGCTGGAAGACTGGATCAACAAAAATAAAATTATACCAAATTATCAGACGGGGTTCAGGCAAACTCCTCTACAATGGATAATGTGATTCCTCACTCCTGTCTGGGCACTAAGGCCATTGAAACAACTACACCCCCACTTTATGCCTGCGTTATCGATTACAGTGCAGCATTTGATGGAATTGATCAAAACATCCTCTGGAAAAACTTGCAGAGTGGGGTATACCTAGGCAACTCCTGTTGGCAATTACAGGGCTGTAGACCGAGACCTGGGTTCAGACTAAAATAACTCAGGCTCATGCAACTGCAACAATTTATACAAAGTGCTCAAGCAGGGATGCTTCATCGCCCCACCTTGTTTAACTTATATACAACGGACTTAGGTGGGGAATTGCTGAAAAGAAACATATTTCCAGCCAAACTAGGCCAGATGAAACTTTCCATCAGACAGTACCCGGACGACCTGGTGTTACCTGATCAAACTCGTATTGGGATGAAGAGGGCCCTGGGTATACTTCACTTATACAATACAAAGAAAGCTCTACATGCAAATGCCACCAAAACCAAAGTCCTGATGTTTGGCCAAAGAGCCAAGAAATATCAACTGGAATGGCAACTGGGCCCCTTAAAGATAAGCACAACTGGCAAATACAATTTCCTTGGTGTCTGTGGGTCTGATACTGGAAAAACCCTCCTTGCAGGCCAACACACTGGCAGAAAAAGCAGCCCAAAAACACGTACACTCGATCTAAATTACACCATAACTTACAAAGTAATTCTGTAGAGGTGATTCAAAGAGCAACGCCGGTGAAATTACTACTCACAATAAGCTACGGACATCTTGCTTTCCCTGGCATGCTCACTGAGCCATTAGAGCGCTGTCATACAACAGCATATAGGAAAATATTTAACATCTCTAAAAATACCCGGCGCACATTGATTCACCTCGAGTTTGACCTTGTGAACATGGACATTAAATGTAAAAAGCATATAATCAAGTATCACCACTGAGTGGAGTGGCCAGGGTGGTTCCACAATCTTTGCGATGTCCACTGAATGTGATATTTGAGAACAAAAGAAGCAGCTGGTCAAAGTGCCTCGGTAGTGCCAGGTCCTTATTAAACCTGACCCCTGAGAATACAACAGGTTCACTTATAACAATAAAACACTTAAAGAGAACTTTAAAAGAGCAAGGCAAGCGGTCTTCAAGGGAACATTACACAAAATAAATCAGAAATATCGCAGGAGCAGTGGGGCTTGATACATCACACAAAGCCACCTCTTGCCAACCATATCTGAAAGAAGCTTTGAGAACACAAGGATTTAAAGAGCATATTGCTGACCAGGCTTTTAACAATGCTTATATGGGAATACAGTTCCCAACGGAATAATCTTGCCCCAGGTCAATGGCAATGCAGGCTGTGCCAATATCACTCTGAATCTGCAGCGCATGTTGTACGTTGTTGCTCAGCACTGCCATCTTAGAGGCGAGTCTACCTAAGGCCAATTTTCCTGCAAAACAGGATAAGAGCATGCAAAGAGGCATTGACATATATTTCCACTGCAGTTGTTCCAATGGAATTGCAGTGATTGGCAAGTTCATTGCGGAAGCTGGAAGGCTCTTGCGAGATGCCTGCCGACCAATGGGGTCTGCCACTTGAGAACACTGAGCATGAACCTGAGCCTGACATTGAAGGATAAAGCCTCACATTTGGTATTTGGCTCTTGGAAAGAAATGACTGGTTATGAGCAGAGTCGCCATCTTGTTATGTTTTAATAGACTATGCCTATCTTTATAAATCTCTAAATTAGTACTGATCAGAGTTGCCTAGATTCGCTTGACTAGAATTAGACATCAGGGCACTTTGCACTTTGACAGCTATGCATATTTACAGAGTGGTTTTGCACCAGCATGTGGCACTTTAGAGACCGGTTTTAGAATTTAACCCCTTGTACCTGGTAAAATGCGTGTTTCTTAACACTTTGGGGCCGATTCCGATCTCGGTCGGAGGCGCACCCAATACTATTCGGTCGGAAAAAGCCATGCGAAAGCCAGTTTCCCGACCGATCCGTACAGCACACCGAACGAGCAAGTACGATGCGCACAACAGCAAAAATTCCGGCCGAGCCGTACTCACCCAAACCAGGTCCTGTTCTCCGACCGAGGCGAATCCGGAAACGCCGAATCGAGTCGCACGGAAGGGAAAATGCAGCCCCGTCCGGCCGGACAAGTACGATGCGCTTCCGTACGCGCCGAACCCGTCGCTACGCACGGCACGTCAAAGCATCCGGGAGAGGCGCACATAAGCTCCGAATCGCGCCACAACACGATCCACGGCTACGAGACGAACACAGCACTGACGAGGACGACGCGAAGCGACGAGGACGAAGCGAAGCGACGAGGACGAAGCCAAGCGACGAGGACGACGCGAAGCAACGAGAAGGACGAACGACACGAACCAACCATGAATCCCTTCGTCCCGATCATACCAATATTCTACATCTACTACCGGAACAGGCACGGACGCGTACGGCGCAGAAGGTAAGTCAGACACCAACCACAAAACACATACAACACGTACACGACACATCACACACATACACTGGGAATCTGAATATACTTACACCAGCAACAGCAGCACCATAGGGGCGGGATGCCCATCACCAATGCCACATATGCACACAGGGGCCTGAATGCGCGCCACCACCCCAACCCAGGGGGCTGGATGCCTACCACTACTACCACCCTTAGCCAGGGTGGCAGGATGCCTACCACTACTACCACCCTCACCCACGGGGGCAGGATGCCTACCACTACTACCACCCTTAGCCAGGGGGCAGGATGCCCACCACTACTACCACCCTCACCCAGGGGGGCAGGATGCCCACCACTACTACCACCCTTAGCCAGGGGGCAGGAAGCCTACCACTACTACCACCCTTAGCCAGGGGGCAGGATGCCTACCACTACTACCACCCTCACCCACGGGGGGCAGGATGCCTACCACTACTACCACCCTTAGCCAGGGGGCAGGATGCCTACCACTACTACCACCCTTAGCCAGGGGGCAGGATGCCCACCACTACTACCACCCTCACCCAGGGGGCAGGATGCCTACCACTACTACCACCCTTAGCCAGGGGGCAGGATGCCTACCACTACTACCACCCTTAGCCAGGGGGCAGGAAGCCTACCACTACTACCACCCTTAGCCAGGGGGCAGGATGCCTACCACTACTACCACCCTTAGCCAGGGGGCAGGATGCCCACCACTACTACCACCCTTAGCCAGGGGGCAGGATGCCCACCACTACTACCACCCTCACCCAGGGGGGCAGGATGCCCACCACTACTACCACCCTTAGCCAGGGGGCAGGATGCCCACCACTACTACCACCCTTAGCCAGGGGGCAGGAAGCCTACCACTACTACCACCCTTAGCCAGGGGGCAGGATGCCCACCACTACTACCACCCTTAGCCAGGGGGGCAGGATGCCTACCACTACTACCACCCTTAGCCAGGGGGCAGGATGCCCACCACTACTACCACCCTCACCCAGGGGGCAGGATGCCCACCACTACTACCACCCTCACCCAGGGGGGCAGGATGCCCACCACTACTACCACCCTTAGCCAGGGGGGCAGGATGCCCACCACTACTACCACCCTCACCCAGGGGGGCAGGATGCCCACCACTACTACCACCCTTAGCCAGGGGGCAGGATGCCCACCACTACTACCACCCTTAGCCAGGGGGCAGGATGCCCACCACTACTACCACCCTCACCCAGGGGGGCAGGATGCCCACCACTACTACCACCCTTAGCCAGGGGGCTGGATGCCTACCACTACTACCACCCTTAGCCAGGGGGCAGGATGCCTACCACTACTACCACCCTTAGCCAGGGGGCAGGATGCCTACCACTACTACCACCCTTAGCCAGGGTGGCAGGATGCCTACCACTACTACCACCCTTAGCCAGGGGGGCAGGATGCCCACCACTACTACCACCCTCACCCAGGGGGCAGGATGCCCACCACTACTACCACCCTCACCCAGGGGGGCAGGATGCCCACCACTACTACCACCCTTAGCCAGGGGGGCAGGATGCCCACCACTACTACCACCCTCACCCAGGGGGCAGGATGCCCACCACTACTACCACCCTTAGCCAGGGGGCAGGATGCCCACCACTACTACCACCCTTAGCCAGGGGGCAGGAAGCCTACCACTACTACCACCCTCACCCACGGGGGCAGGATGCCTACCACTACTACCACCCTTAGCCAGGGGGGCAGGATGCCCACCACTACTACCACCCTCACCCAGGGGGGCAGGATGCCCACCACTACTACCACCCTCACCCAGGGGGGCAGGATGCCTACCACTACTACCACCCTTAGCCAGGGGCAGGATGCCTACCACTACTACCACCCTTAGCCAGGGTGGCAGGATGCCTACCACTACTACCACCCTTAGCCAGGGGGCAGGATGCCCACCACTACTACCACCCTCACCCAGGGGGGCAGGATGCCCACCACTACTACCACCCTCACCCAGGGGGGCAGGATGCCCACCACTACTACCACCCTTAGCCAGGGGGCAGGATGCCCACCACTACTACCACCCTCACCCAGGGGGCAGGATGCCTACCACTACTACCACCCTTAGCCAGGGGGCAGGAAGCCTACCACTACTACCACCCTTAGCCAGGGGGCAGGATGCCTACCACTACTACCACCCTTAGCCAGGGGGGCAGGATGCCCACCACTACTACCACCCTTAGCCAGGGGGGCAGGATGCCCACCACTACTACCACCCCCACTCATAGGATGGACAATGCATGACACAACAAGCACACCACAACCTAGGGAATGCAAGATTAAGACATCCCCCACCACCATGACAAGCGTGTGAGCAGGCTGTGTCAAATGCCTACAACACCGAACATGACTTTGAACATACAATGTGACCCCCTAGCACATGTGCCACACATATATGTGTGTGGCACCCACAATGCAAGCAGCCCATGACCATTGTGGCAATGGGGCCTAAACCCCCATCATCACAGTGACCAAAAGGTAAGTGTGGGGTCCATAGCTGAAGCACATTTTGACCATTGTGGCAATGGGGTCTAAACCCCCATCATCACAGTGACCAAAAGGCAAGTGTGGGGTCCATAGCTGAAGCACATTTTGACCATTGTGGCAATGGGGTCTAAACCCCCATCATCACAGTGACCAAAAGGTAAGTGTGGGGTCCATAGCTGAAGCACATTTTGACCATTGTGGCAATGGGGTCTAAACCCCCATCATCACAGTGACCAAAAGGGAAGTGTGGGGTCCATAGCTGAAGCACATTTTGACCATTGTGGCAATGGGGTCTAAACCCCCATCATCACAGTGACCAAAAGGTAAGTGTGGGGTCCATAGCTGAAGCACATTTTGACCATTGTGGCAATGGGGTCTAAACCCCCATCATCACAGTGACCAAAAGGTAAGTGTGGGGTCCATAGCTGAAGCACATTTTGACCATTGTGGCAATGGGGTCTAAACCCCCATCATCACAGTGACCAAAAGGCAAGTGTGGGGTCCATAGCTGAAGCACATTTTGACCATTGTGGCAATGGGGTCTAAACCCCCATCATCACAGTGACCAAAAGTTAAGTGTGGGGTCCATAGCTGAAGCACATTTTGACCATTGTGGCAATGGGGTCCAAACCCCCATCATCACAGTGACCAAAAGGGAAGTGTGGGGTCCATAGCTGAAGCACATTTTGACCATTGTGGCAATGGGGTCTAAACCCCCATCATCACAGTGACCAAAAGGTAAGTGTGGGGTCCATAGCTGAAGCACAATTTGACCATTGTGGCAATGGGGTCTAAACCCCCATCATCACAGTGACCAAAAGGGAAGTGTGGGGTCCATAGCTGAAGCACATTTTGACCATTGTGGCAATGGGGTCTACACCCTCATCATCACAGTGACCAAAAGGTAATTGTTGACAAAGAAAGAGCTGCAACTGCCAAACTGCATGGATCATTCCTGGTCACAGAACCAAAAACTCATCTGTGGCAAAGTAGTGTATGTGTCCCATTGCAACATAAATTGGGGGAGCCAAATACTGCAGTGCAAATGAAACATTCCTTTGGCCATGTGCAGACAAACAACACCCATGGGGGCTGAGACCGTCAACAGTCATCAATGACACAATGACAGAAGTGACCATCAGAATGCAGAACCACATATTTGCACCAATGGGCACACAAATGCAGATACCCTGTGGAGACAGCAGATGTGAGGTGAACAGATACCATACCATGGCAGCAATGGGACACACAAACCATGATCACTGTGCTGACCGATGACCTAGGAGTCCCAGGGACAGCAGGGGAAACACACCAAACAACATACAGCCAATGGCACACCCAAGATATGCCAATGCAGTGGTGCAGATGCACAAACACAAACAGGCAGACCAACACTGTCATCATACACAGCAGGTGAGGGGTGGGGGTGCCAGTGTCCCCAGGCAACAACACAACACATGAGGAGAGCTGAATACCAATCATACAGATGTGCATACACTGCCACACTAAGGTAACTCATGGATCCAAATCCCCTATGTGGGCAAGCAGGCATTGACAGGTGAGAGGGAGCACAAAACACACATGTCACACAGGCACGTAGGAACAACAACTGACACAGCAAGTCACAGACACACCACAGCACCACCCCCAGGGCCCCCACAATGTGGTGACCCTGGGCTGAATAAAAATACCACTGTGATGACAAAGCTAAATGTCGTTCACACTGTGAACCACAGTCAGGTGTCCTGAGCAACAAACTACCATCACACCTACACAAGCACAAATCAATCAGCATGGCCAGTAAGCCAAGGCCAACATGGAGGCAGGGGACTAGCCGGGCAACAACTCTCATCTGCACACACTCAAGACCACACCCCTCGACCTCCAACAATGTGCAGCAGTGAAGTACACATGCACTGGTGACATTGCACATGCACCCATGACTATTCCAGGGTGGTGGGTGGGAACCAAGGTGTAGAAACACATCACACATGGACACTCAACAAGACTCCTGAATGTCTGACACACTGCACACTACGCTGTACATGGACATGACGGCAATACCACACCGACCAATGGGATCCCAGCCACAGTCACACACCAATGAAGAAGCCAAGGTCACCCACAAAGAACACACATAGACAACAACCAACATTGCAGCCCGGACCCTAAGGAGTGCCAGCAGTCACACACACAACGTGTCACAATCACTGAAAGATAACACAAACTGGAAATCACATGACAGGGGCAAACAACAAGTGCCAAAGGGAAACCTGACTGTGACCCATCTGCGTCAGCACACAAACTCTGCCCTGACAGCAAACACACCTATGGGTGACACCCTGATGACCAGTAATGTGCCATGCACCCACATCACAGAGAACACAGGGAGAAGACTTTGGGGGAACATAGCTCAAGTCAGCAAGCATCACAAACAGGTACAACACTAGGGATCACAGCATGCGCAGATGAATGGAAGTGAACACACAGACATGCACATACAACACACACCTTGGGCGCAGGCAATGTCACACGTGTACACACTGCCATGAGGGGACTCCACTCCTGTGTGAGGAAAGCTGTGCCATATGTTGCCTCAGTAGGGCCCCATCATGTCAGCTGAGCACTTGGTCACACAATCAACAATTAGCACCAAATGAGGGCTCCCATCACATCAGCCTGGTCATGGATGTGCCAACGGAATCATCAGCACAGATCCAACACACTTGTATAGCAATGTTGCACTGACTACACGGATGAGTCCCTCCCCATTGATGCCCAAACCTGCATGTCCACTGGAGATGGCAACACGGTCAGGGAAGTAGACAAATGCAACGATGGCAGCCACAACAGATGTGCAGGGGTGGAAGCCACAGATATGAAATTGCCAATGTAAGTAGGAAACCCATTGCCAAATACTGAACACATGACACCCTCAGATGCTGCTATTGATGACATGGATACACCACATGATAGGACACATTCCCCCTGGACCACATGGGTTCCTGCACAGTAACACTTCATAATCATGAGACCAGATATCACCATCACTGCAGCAAGGGCATGGTTAGCTGCACCAACAACATGTACATCTGAAGCATGAGCACTAGAGAAAAGAAAGTTGCTTTATTCAGCATATGTGTTGTTTGATAACGACGTCCAGAAGAAATTAGAGCAAAGGCCAATGGCCAGTCCATTGTCAAAGTTCAAACAGGGTGACACTGGCAGATGTCACCCTACGCATGCCTGCACAATACCAGGGACAATCCACTAGGAGGGGCAACCGGGGGGCAGGCCAGGCACCGCAGGGACAGGATCAGGGCTCACCAGGGGAGTCAGGGAAGGGGTGGTGGGTGCTGGAGAGCCACTGACAACTGCAGTGGAGGTGTCTGACATGGTGTGTGCCGGCACAACTGGGGGGCATGACACAGATGTCGTGGGTGCCGGCACAACTGCAGTAGACCCTGCAGATGGGGTGGACAGGTCCGCCACTGCAGTGCCCAAGTCAGACAGGGCGGTAGTGGACTCCACTGCAGTGCCTACCTCCAGGGGAGGAGAATGGGGAACAGGCAAGGTGGGTTGGACAGAGGGGAGGACACCCTCACCACATCAGTGGCACAGACAAGCGCAGCGGGGGTGTGGTGCTGGGAGAGCAAGTGGCAGGGGAGAAGGCCGGAGCATCTTGGGGATGGTATATCTGTGGGTGGGGGAACCTGGGGCAGGGTGTGGTGGGGCACCTGTGCAGTGGGGGCCTGAGGGATGGAGGACGGAGACCTTGTGCCTGAGCTGCAGGGCGGTGGCGGGGTCTTGCTCTTAGCACTCCGGGGGACTTGCGGGTGGGGGCCTCAGTCCGTCTGCGCCTGGGGGAGGGTGTCCGGGGGCGAGGGGCACTCTGCTCCGTGTGGGTGGGCTTCCTCTTCCCCCGGGATGCTGGAGCAGCTTCATCGGTGGGGAAGAGGCCGAGGTGGATGAAATAGCATATACCCTGTCACATGTGCAGAAAGTTGAGAACTAATGTGGAGAAGGGCATTCATACGGGAAGTAAGATGAAAGATGCCAGGAAAAAACATAAAAAAATTATCTGGAAGCTAAAACAAAAACAAATATAGGAGGATTGAAAACACATATACGCCCTGCTGGCACCTAGCAAGACCAGGAATTTCTGGGGATATGTCAATAGCCTGGCAAACAGAACTACCAGCAAGGAAAATGCTGTCTTGGCCGACGAAATGGGTGGCCACGTAACAAACCTATATGTGGATCCTGATAAAACAAGGGCTGCCATCAAGAATATACTTATTAATGCTCTAGAAGGCTTGGAGGATAGCCCAATGGTAGTCTCAATAAAGGAGGCATTAAACATCTTAAAGAGCATTTGGAAAGATGGAGCCCCCAGATCAAATTGCTTACCTGGAAGCGTCTTCTAAGGAAGACCAGGCATTTTGGACACCCCACATGCACAAACTGTTCAATGAATGTATTACATCATCATCCATTTCAGATTGATGGAAAGGCTCCATCTTGCATTCTATACATAAAAAGCAAGACAACACCTTACCTGAAATTTACAGGCTAATAGCCCAATTGGATGTAGCTGGTAAGTCCTTTGCGAAAGTGCTGCTACATGAGCTGGAAGACTGGATCAACAAAAATAAAATTATACCAAATTATCAGACGGGGTTCAGGCAAACTCCTCTACAATGGATAATGTGATTCCTCACTCCTGTCTGGGCACTAAGGCCATTGAAACAACTACACCCCCACTTTATGCCTGCGTTATCGATTACAGTGCAGCATTTGATGGAATTGATCAAAACATCCTCTGGAAAAACTTGCAGAGTGGGGTATACCTAGGCAACTCCTGTTGGCAATTACAGGGCTGTAGACCGAGACCTGGGTTCAGACTAAAATAACTCAGGCTCATGCAACTGCAACAATTTATACAAAGTGCTCAAGCAGGGATGCTTCATCGCCCCACCTTGTTTAACTTATATACAACGGACTTAGGTGGGGAATTGCTGAAAAGAAACATATTTCCAGCCAAACTAGGCCAGATGAAACTTTCCATCAGACAGTACCCGGACGACCTGGTGTTACCTGATCAAACTCGTATTGGGATGAAGAGGGCCCTGGGTATACTTCACTTATACAATACAAAGAAAGCTCTACATGCAAATGCCACCAAAACCAAAGTCCTGATGTTTGGCCAAAGAGCCAAGAAATATCAACTGGAATGGCAACTGGGCCCTTAAAGATAAGCACAACTGGCAAATACAATTTCCTTGGTGTCTGTGGGTCTGATACTGGAAAAACCCTCCTTGCAGGCCAACACACTGGCAGAAAAAGCAGCCCAAAAACACGTACACTCGATCTAAATTACACCATAACTTACAAAGTAATTCTGTAGAGGTGATTCAAAGAGCAACGCCGGTGAAATTACTACTCACAATAAGCTACGGACATCTTGCTTTCCCTGGCATGCTCACTGAGCCATTAGAGCGCTGTCATACAACAGCATATAGGAAAATATTTAACATCTCTAAAAATACCCGGCGCACATTGATTCACCTCGAGTTTGACCTTGTGAACATGGACATTAAATGTAAAAAGCATATAATCAAGTATCACCACTGAGTGGAGTGGCCAGGGTGGTTCCACAATCTTTGCGATGTCCACTGAATGTGATATTTGAGAACAAAAGAAGCAGCTGGTCAAAGTGCCTCGGTAGTGCCAGGTCCTTATTAAACCTGACCCCTGAGAATACAACAGGTTCACTTATAACAATAAAACACTTAAAGAGAACTTTAAAAGAGCAAGGCAAGCGGTCTTCAAGGGAACATTACACAAAATAAATCAGAAATATCGCAGGAGCAGTGGGGCTTGATACATCACACAAAGCCACCTCTTGCCAACCATATCTGAAAGAAGCTTTGAGAACACAAGGATTTAAAGAGCATATTGCTGACCAGGCTTTTAACAATGCTTATATGGGAATACAGTTCCCAACGGAATAATCTTGCCCCAGGTCAATGGCAATGCAGGCTGTGCCAATATCACTCTGAATCTGCAGCGCATGTTGTACGTTGTTGCTCAGCACTGCCATCTTAGAGGCGAGTCTACCTAAGGCCAATTTTCCTGCAAAACAGGATAAGAGCATGCAAAGAGGCATTGACATATATTTCCACTGCAGTTGTTCCAATGGAATTGCAGTGATTGGCAAGTTCATTGCGGAAGCTGGAAGGCTCTTGCGAGATGCCTGCCGACCAATGGGGTCTGCCACTTGAGAACACTGAGCATGAACCTGAGCCTGACATTGAAGGATAAAGCCTCACATTTGGTATTTGGCTCTTGGAAAGAAATGACTGGTTATGAGCAGAGTCGCCATCTTGTTATGTTTTAATAGACTATGCCTATCTTTATAAATCTCTAAATTAGTACTGATCAGAGTTGCCTAGATTCGCTTGACTAGAATTAGACATCAGGGCACTTTGCACTTTGACAGCTATGCATATTTACAGAGTGGTTTTGCACCAGCATGTGGCACTTTAGAGACCGGTTTTAGAATTTAACCCCTTGTACCTGGTAAAATGCGTGTTTCTTAACACTTTGGGGCCGATTCCGATCTCGGTCGGAGGCGCACCCAATACTATTCGGTCGGAAAAAGCCATGCGAAAGCCAGTTTCCCGACCGATCCGTACAGCACACCGAACGAGCAAGTACGATGCGCACAACAGCAAAAATTCCGGCCGAGCCGTACTCACCCAAACCAGGTCCTGTTCTCCGACCGAGGCGAATCCGGAAACGCCCGAATCGAGTCGCACGGAAGGGAAAATGCAGCCCCGTCCGGCCGGACAAGTACGATGCGCTTCCGTACGCGCCGAACCCGCCGCTACGCACGGCACGTCAAAGCATCCGGGAGAGGCGCACATAAGCTCCGAATCGCGCCACAACACGATCCACGGCTACTGAGACGAACACAGCACTGACGAGGACGACGCGAAGCGACGAGGACGAAGCGAGCGACGAGGACGGAGCCAAGCCGACGAGGACGACGCGAAGCAACGAGAAGGACGAACGACACGAACCAACCATGAATCCCTTCGTCCCGATCATACCAATATTCTACATCTACTACCGGAACAGGCACGGACGCGTACGGCGCAGAAGGTAAGTCAGACACCAACCACAAAACACATACAACACGTACACGACACATCACACACATACACTGGGAATCTGAATATACTTACACCAGCAACAGCAGCACCATAGGGGCGGGATGCCCATCACCAATGCCACATATGCACACAGGGGCCTGAATGCGCGCCACCACCCCAACCCAGGGGGGCTGGATGCCTACCACTACTACCACCCTTAGCCAGGGTGGCAGGATGCCTACCACTACTACCACCCTCACCCACGGGGGGCAGGATGCCTACCACTACTACCACCCTTAGCCAGGGGGCAGGATGCCCACCACTACTACCACCCTCACCCAGGGGGGCAGGATGCCCACCACTACTACCACCCTTAGCCAGGGGGCAGGAAGCCTACCACTACTACCACCCTTAGCCAGGGGGCAGGATGCCTACCACTACTACCACCCTCACCCACGGGGGGCAGGATGCCTACCACTACTACCACCCTTAGCCAGGGGGCAGGATGCCTACCACTACTACCACCCTTAGCCAGGGGGCAGGATGCCCACCACTACTACCACCCTCACCCAGGGGGGCAGGATGCCTACCACTACTACCACCCTTAGCCAGGGGGCAGGATGCCTACCACTACTACCACCCTTAGCCAGGGGGCAGGAAGCCTACCACTACTACCACCCTTAGCCAGGGGGCAGGATGCCTACCACTACTACCACCCTTAGCCAGGGGGCAGGATGCCCACCACTACTACCACCCTTAGCCAGGGGGCAGGATGCCCACCACTACTACCACCCTCACCCAGGGGGGCAGGATGCCCACCACTACTACCACCCTTAGCCAGGGGGCAGGATGCCCACCACTACTACCACCCTTAGCCAGGGGGCAGGAAGCCTACCACTACTACCACCCTTAGCCAGGGGGCAGGATGCCCACCACTACTACCACCCTTAGCCAGGGGGGCAGGATGCCTACCACTACTACCACCCTTAGCCAGGGGGCAGGATGCCCACCACTACTACCACCCTCACCCAGGGGGCAGGATGCCCACCACTACTACCACCCTCACCCAGGGGGGCAGGATGCCCACCACTACTACCACCCTTAGCCAGGGGGGCAGGATGCCCACCACTACTACCACCCTCACCCAGGGGGCAGGATGCCCACCACTACTACCACCCTTAGCCAGGGGGCAGGATGCCCACCACTACTACCACCCTTAGCCAGGGGGGCAGGATGCCCACCACTACTACCACCCTCACCCAGGGGGGCAGGATGCCCACCACTACTACCACCCTTAGCCAGGGGGCTGGATGCCTACCACTACTACCACCCTTAGCCAGGGGGCAGGATGCCTACCACTACTACCACCCTTAGCCAGGGGGCAGGATGCCTACCACTACTACCACCCTTAGCCAGGGTGGCAGGATGCCTACCACTACTACCACCCTTAGCCAGGGGGCAGGATGCCCACCACTACTACCACCCTCACCCAGGGGGGCAGGATGCCCACCACTACTACCACCCTCACCCAGGGGGGCAGGATGCCCACCACTACTACCACCCTTAGCCAGGGGGCAGGATGCCCACCACTACTACCACCCTCACCCAGGGGGCAGGATGCCCACCACTACTACCACCCTTAGCCAGGGGGCAGGATGCCCACCACTACTACCACCCTTAGCCAGGGGGCAGGAAGCCCACCACTACTACCACCCTCACCCACGGGGGCAGGATGCCTACCACTACTACCACCCTTAGCCAGGGGGGCAGGATGCCCACCACTACTACCACCCTCACCCAGGGGGCAGGATGCCCACCACTACTACCACCCTCACCCAGGGGGGCAGGATGCCTACCACTACTACCACCCTTAGCCAGGGGGCAGGATGCCTACCACTACTACCACCCTTAGCCAGGGTGGCAGGATGCCTACCACTACTACCACCCTTAGCCAGGGGGCAGGATGCCCACCACTACTACCACCCTCACCCAGGGGGGCAGGATGCCCACCACTACTACCACCCTCACCCAGGGGGGCAGGATGCCCACCACTACTACCACCCTCACCCAGGGGGGCAGGATGCCCACCACTACTACCACCCTTAGCCAGGGGGGCAGGATGCCCACCACTACTACCACCCTCACCCAGGGGGCAGGATGCCTACCACTACTACCACCCTTAGCCAGGGGGCAGGATGCCCACCACTACTACCACCCTTAGCCAGGGGGGCAGGAAGCCTACCACTACTACCACCCTCACCCACGGGGGCAGGATGCCTACCACTACTACCACCCTTAGCCAGGGGGGCAGGATGCCCACCACTACTACCACCCTCACCCAGGGGGGCAGGATGCCCACCACTACTACCACCCTCACCCAGGGGGGCAGGATGCCTACCACTACTACCACCCTTAGCCAGGGGGCAGGATGCCCACCACTACTACCACCCTTAGCCAGGGGGCTGGATGCCTACCACTACTACCACCCCCACTCATAGGATGGACAATGCATGACACAACAAGCACACCACAACCTAGGGAATGCAAGATTAAGACATCCCCCCACCACCATGACAAGCGTGTGAGCAGGCTGTGTCAAATGCCTACAACACCGAACATGACTTTGAACATACAATGTGACCCCCTAGCACATGTGCCACACATATATGTGTGTGGCACCCACAATGCAAGCAGCCCATGACCATTGTGGCAATGGGGCCTAAACCCCCATCATCACAGTGACCAAAAGGTAAGTGTGGGGTCCATAGCTGAAGCACATTTTGACCATTGTGGCAATGGGGTCTAAACCCCCATCATCACAGTGACCAAAAGGCAAGTGTGGGGTCCATAGCTGAAGCACATTTTGACCATTGTGGCAATGGGGTCTAAACCCCCATCATCACAGTGACCAAAAGGTAAGTGTGGGGTCCATAGCTGAAGCACATTTTGACCATTGTGGCAATGGGGTCTAAACCCCCATCATCACAGTGACCAAAAGGGAAGTGTGGGGTCCATAGCTGAAGCACATTTTGACCATTGTGGCAATGGGGTCTAAACCCCCATCATCACAGTGACCAAAAGGTAAGTGTGGGGTCCATAGCTGAAGCACATTTTGACCATTGTGGCAATGGGGTCTAAACCCCCATCATCACAGTGACCAAAAGGCAAGTGTGGGGTCCATAGCTGAAGCACATTTTGACCATTGTGGCAATGGGGTCTAAACCCCCATCATCACAGTGACCAAAAAGTTAAGTGTGGGGTCCATAGCTGAAGCACATTTTGACCATTGTGGCAATGGGGTCCAAACCCCCATCATCACAGTGACCAAAAGGGAAGTGTGGGGTCCATAGCTGAAGCACATTTTGACCATTGTGGCAATGGGGTCTAAACCCCCATCATCACAGTGACCAAAAGGTAAGTGTGGGGTCCATAGCTGAAGCACAATTTGACCATTGTGGCAATGGGGTCTAAACCCCCATCATCACAGTGACCAAAAGGGAAGTGTGGGGTCCATAGCTGAAGCACATTTTGACCATTGTGGCAATGGGGTCTACACCCTCATCATCACAGTGACCAAAAGGTAATTGTTGACAAAGAAAGAGCTGCAACTGCCAAACTGCATGGATCATTCCTGGTCACAGAACCAAAAACTCATCTGTGGCAAAGTAGTGTATGTGTCCCATTGCAACATAAATTGGGGGAGCCAAATACTGCAGTGCAAATGAAACATTCCTTTGGCCATGTGCAGACAAACAACACCCATGGGGGCTGAGACCGTCAACAGTCATCAATGACACAATGACAGAAGTGACCATCAGAATGCAGAACCACATATTTGCACCAATGGGCACACAAATGCAGATACCCTGTGGAGACAGCAGATGTGAGGTGAACAGATACCATACCATGGCAGCAATGGGACACACAAACCATGATCACTGTGCTGACCGATGACCTAGGAGTCCCAGGGACAGCAGGGGAAACACACCAAACAACATACAGCCAATGGCACACCCAAGATATGCCAATGCAGTGGTGCAGATGCACAAACACAAACAGGCAGACCAACACTGTCATCATACACAGCAGGTGAGGGGTGGGGGTGCCAGTGTCCCCAGGCAACAACACAACACATGAGGAGAGCTGAATACCAATCATACAGATGTGCATACACTGCCACACTAAGGTAACTCATGGATCCAAATCCCCTATGTGGGCAAGCAGGCATTGACAGGTGAGAGGGAGCACAAAACACACATGTCACACAGGCACGTAGGAACAACAACTGACACAGCAAGTCACAGACACACCACAGCACCACTCCCCAGGGCCCCCACAATGTGGTGACCCTGGGCTGAATAAAAATACCACTGTGATGACAAAGCTAAATGTCGTTCACACTGTGAACCACAGTCAGGTGTCCTGAGCAACAAACTACCATCACACCTACACAAGCACAAATCAATCAGCATGGCCAGTAAGCCAAGGCCAACATGGAGGCAGGGGACTAGCCGGGCAACAACTCTCATCTGCACACACTCAAGACCACACCCCTCGACCTCCAACAATGTGCAGCAGTGAAGTACACATGCACTGGTGACATTGCACATGCACCCATGACTATTCCAGGGTGGTGGGTGGGAACCAAGGTGTAGAAACACATCACACATGGACACTCAACAAGACTCCTGAATGTCTGACACACTGCACACTACGCTGTACATGGACATGACGGCAATACCACACCGACCAATGGGATCCCAGCCACAGTCACACACCAATGAAGAAGCCAAGGTCACCCACAAAGAACACACATAGACAACAACCAACATTGCAGCCCGGACCCTAAGGAGTGCCAGCAGTCACACACACAACGTGTCACAATCACTGAAAGATAACACAAACTGGAAATCACATGACAGGGGCAAACAACAAGTGCCAAAGGGAAACCTGACTGTGACCCATCTGCGTCAGCACACAAACTCTGCCCTGACAGCAAACACACCTATGGGTGACACCCTGATGACCAGTAATGTGCCATGCACCCACATCACAGAGAACACAGGGAGAAGACTTTGGGGGAACATAGCTCAAGTCAGCAAGCATCACAAACAGGTACAACACTAGGGATCACAGCATGCGCAGATGAATGGAAGTGAACACACAGACATGCACATACAACACACACCTTGGGCGCAGGCAATGTCACACGTGTACACACTGCCATGAGGGGACTCCACTCCTGTGTGAGGAAAGCTGTGCCATATGTTGCCTCAGTAGGGCCCCATCATGTCAGCTGAGCACTTGGTCACACAATCAACAATTAGCACCAAATGAGGGCTCCCATCACATCAGCCTGGTCATGGATGTGCCAACGGAATCATCAGCACAGATCCAACACACTTGTATAGCAATGTTGCACTGACTACACGGATGAGTCCCTCCCCATTGATGCCCAAACCTGCATGTCCACTGGAGATGGCAACACGGTCAGGGAAGTAGACAAATGCAACGATGGCAGCCACAACAGATGTGCAGGGGTGGAAGCCACAGATATGAAATTGCCAATGTAAGTAGGAAACCCATTGCCAAATACTGAACACATGACACCCTCAGATGCTGCTATTGATGACATGGATACACCACATGATAGGACACATTCCCCTGGACCACATGGGTTCCTGCACAGTAACACTTCATAATCATGAGACCAGATATCACCATCACTGCAGCAAGGGCATGGTTAGCTGCACCAACAACATGTACATCTGAAGCATGAGCACTAGAGAAAAGAAAGTTGCTTTATTCAGCATATGTGTTGTTTGATAACGACGTCCAGAAGAAATTAGAGCAAAGGCCAATGGCCAGTCCATTGTCAAAGTTCAAACAGGGTGACACTGGCAGATGTCACCCTACGCATGCCTGCACAATACCAGGGACAATCCACTAGGAGGGGCAACCGGGGGCAGGCCAGGCACCGCAGGGACAGGATCAGGGCTCACCAGGGGGAGTCAGGGAAGGGGTGGTGGGTGCTGGAGAGCCACTGACAACTGCAGTGGAGGTGTCTGACATGGTGTGTGCCGGCACAACTGGGGGCATGACACAGATGTCGTGGGTGCCGGCACAACTGCAGTAGACCCTGCAGATGGGGTGGACAGGTCCGCCACTGCAGTGCCCAAGTCAGACAGGGCGGTAGTGGACTCCACTGCAGTGCCTACCTCCAGGGGAGGAGAATGGGGAACAGGCAAGGTGGGTTGGACAGAGGGGGAGGACACCCTCACCACATCAGTGGCACAGACAAGCGCAGCGGGGGTGTGGTGCTGGGAGAGCAAGTGGCAGGGGGAGAAGGCCGGAGCATCTTGGGGATGGTATATCTGTGGGTGGGGGAACCTGGGGCAGGGTGTGGTGGGGGCACCTGTGCAGTGGGGGCCTGAGGGATGGAGGACGGAGACCTTGTGCCTGAGCTGCAGGGCGGTGGCGGGGTCTTGCTCTTAGCACTCCGGGGGACTTGCGGGTGGGGGCCTCAGTCCGTCTGCGCCTGGGGGAGGGTGTCCGGGGGCGAGGGGCACTCTGCTCCGTGTGGGTGGGCTTCCTCTTCCCCCGGGATGCTGGAGCAGCTTCATCGGTGGGGAAGAGGCCGAGGTCACAGAGGAAGAGCTGCTGTGACTTTGGGGTTGCAGGTGAGGCAAGGGAGGGTGCTTTGGAGGGAGAGGGAACTGAGGACTGCGCAGTGCATGTGGAGGCGTGTGTGTGTTCCAGGGCCCCATCCCCTGTGAGTCTGGCTTCAGTCCCCTGAATGTGCGTGCGTGTGCGTTTTGTCATTGGCGTGTGTGTCAGTGTGCTGGATGTGTGTGTGCTGGTGTGTGCCTGTGCCAGTGTGTGTGTGCCTGGGATGGGTAAGGTGCTGGGGAGTGTGGATGGAGCAGAGGCAGGAGGGGTGAGGGACCGTTTGAGGAGGGACACTGCTGCCGTCAGGGAGGAGTCCATGGACCTATTGCCCCTCTGTAGGTCAGACATGCCCGATGAGATGCCCTCCATGAACGACACCAGCTGAGTCAACAGGGCGGTGTGCGGATGGAGGACACTCAGCATGGCTGTCTGCCCTACATGGAGCTGGCGAAGGAGGTACACAGACTCCTCACTCAGGGCAGCAGGGGACACAGGGGCAGGGGGTGCGGTGCCTGGCCCAAAGGAGACACGCTCCCGGACATGGGAGCCTCCACGGACCTGGGGAATGGGAGCCGATGGGAGGGCAGTGGTGGTGCTGGTGGTGGCGGGGACAGCAACACTAGCTGGGGTGTGGTGGCTGCTGACACCCGCCTCCACAAGGGAGTCATCCTCCGAGTTGCTCTGGTCCTCAGCTGAGGTGGATGCTGCTGAGGACTCCTCGGTGTGGCTCCCTCGCCCTCCGTGCCACTGGGTCCCTCCGACCACTCCTCGGCTGCTGACCCAGTCTGGCTCTCCGGCTCCTCCTGGTCCGTGGAGCTGTCCCCTTCCGTGGCCGTGGATGTATCTGCAAACAATGGGGAAACAGACAGACATCAGTCACCTGCACATAACGCACACACCACTGTGAGCACAGCACATCACAGAGCAAGCCCTGGCATCATTAGTTGTACATTGCTAAAAGTGCACTAATTGAACAGGAGAAGTCAATTGTCAGTCTGATGCCAAGCATGGCACTCACATCCCACATGGCCTTGCACCCATCTGTCTGGTGTCTGTTGGATTGCAACACCCCAGTGTTGACACATGCACCAAGTACACAGTAGTTGGACAGTGCAGAGGACACGGTGTGGACACATCACAGCTCTTGCCACTGAGTCAGTACAGGTTTACGGATGTAAGGGATGCCCAGAGTCAAATAGGAAATGCATGTGATGCATACCAGCGACAGACACCATGATGCACCCATGTCCTGATAGCCAGCGCCACTATGGTGTGCATGTAGCACATGTCACTCCCCTGCAGGATCACCAATCAGTAGACACATGCCATGGCGGAGGCATGACTGCAAAGTCATACATCACTGTCTCAGTGATGTATGACTTTGCAGCCAGACAACAACACTCTGCACTGTGTCACAATAGTAGGTCATGGGGAATGCAAGTCCTGGAGCTGCACAAGTGCACATGTACATCCCCCCACAACACATCCTCTTAACCCTCATCTGTCCAGGTCATACCTATTGGACATATGGGAGACCTGTGACACTATCCTCTGAACCTGAGCCCCTCACACTCTGCTGTGCATGGGGAACAGCTGCCTGAACTTCACATTTACATGCCCCAGTCTGCATGGGCAGCTGATCAGACACCTATGTGTCACACAAGTATCGTCTCCTATGGTCACATCTCCAGTGGCATGCTGAGCCCCTACCAAGAAACTCCACAGCAGTCCTGGCGACTAATCCACAGCACACTGACACAGAGGCAGACACCTGAGGGGTCAAATCACTGTGCACAATGTGTCCGCTGATACACGGGAGTGGGAGTACAGAGTGTATTGTATGGCCTGGAGTAGGCATGACTGTCCAGCCCCACATGAATGAGGGATGAGCCCTGGACTGTAGGCAGCTGGCTAAGTATGTGTGACACACGTCATATACATACTCCTGGGGCCCAAACATTGTTCCCACCCGCAGCATGGGTGTGTGCCAGGTACCCCAGCCACATGTGGTGGATCAGCTCAGCAATTGGACCACAGATCAAAGTAACACGCTGAATACATGTCAGAATACAGGCATTGTGTAAGCAATGGACCCACCCATGATGCCCACCACAGAGTCAGGGAAACAGATGCTGTCTCCCACCTTGAGTCAAGCAAACTGCAAGGACACAGTCCTAAGTGACAGAATTCCCTGCATGTAAGGGCCACACCTGGGTATCAGATGAGGAGTGGGCAGTGCACAATAGAGGGACATGGCTCCTGGACAACATGACTGCTGTACTGTGGCAGTTCAACCTGGCCCGAGGAGGGCACATAGCATGTTAGACAGAGTACACAGTGCAGTCTTTGACTCACCCCCTCCTTGCTGCTCTCTGGCCTTCAGCTGCCCATCCAGGTCTGGAAAGACCACCGCCAGGATCCTGAGCATGTGGGGGTCAGGGTCCGTGTTCCGCCCCTCCTGCGAGGAGGCGACAGCTTCAGCTGGACCCGTGCAATCCTCCGGGTCCAGCCCCGAAGGTCCTGCCACCTCTTTTGGCAGTTGCGGATCCGGCGCTTGTAGACCCCCACGGACCGGACAGCCCGGACGATGTCCTTCCAGATCTCATGCTTCCGATGGGCAGAAGCCTGTCAGGATGACAAAGTGATAAGGCCATTACTACACATGCAACATATCCGTGCATGACACAGTTGCATATACATGTCGCAATCACAGGGGCACATGGTGTACCCAGGCAGTGCACGGCTGCCCATGGACAGTTTTCCAGAAGTCACTACATGGTATCATTGCATGGGGAGTAAAACCCTGTTCAGAAGCACTGTCACTGCACCATACCTGTCCAGTGCAAGTCACTACACACTATGGGGGTGACAACTACTCAGTGAGCCTGCTAGCCAGTGGTGTGCTGACTCTCAGCCTTGCTAGTCAGACAAAATGCACATTCAGAAAGGCAGTGCACAGAACACTCACCTGCTCCCCTGGTGTCCCATACAGCTTGCTGTACTGTGGAAGTAGGCTGTCCAGCAGGGCCTGGTTCTCCTCAAGGCTGAAGGCTGGGGCTCTCTCCACAGTACGTGCCATTGCAGGGTCCAGAGGGGCAGAGACAGCAGCAGTGCAGTGGCAGATGTCGTCCTGGAGCATGTAGTGCAGGCAAGTGGGCTCTCAGGGGAACATGCAGCAATATATATGTGCTGGAGAGGCAGATACTGTCCCTTGTGTCCAAAGTGATAGGTCCAAGTCGTTTGCATCTTCTGAATCTGGCCAATCCATGGAATAGCAGCACCAAAACACGCCCACAGCATCCTTCAAAATTTCAACTTCATGACATACATGATTTTGCAACATTGTTGTGGGTGACCAACTGATTTTCCAGCAACCGACTCGCTCGAATATTCGAAAACGCGTCCGTTGCCAGGCAAGCCCATTGTCAATGGGTGCGCACCGATCGGTCCATTGAGGTACAACGCGCACAGGGGTACAACGCTGTACCCGCACACATTGAATGCAATGGGCCGGCCGGAGGCACCGATCGGTCCATTGCTGTTCAACGCGCACAGGGGTACAACGCGTACCCGCACACATTGAAAGCAATGGGCCGGCCGGAGGCACCGATCGGTCCATTGCTGTTCAACGCGCACAGGGGTATAACGCGTACCCGCACACATTGAATGCAATGGGCCGGCCGGAGGCACCGATCGGTCCATTGCTGTTCAACGCGCACAGGGGTACAACGCTGCACTCGCACACATTGAATGCAATGGGCCGGCCGGAGGCACCGATCGGTCCATTGCTGTTCAACGCGCACAGGGGTACAATGCGCACTCGCACACATTGAATGCAATGGGCCGGCCGAGGCACCGATCGGTCCATTGCTGTTCAACGCGCACAGGGGTACAACGCGTACTCGCACACATTGAAAGCAATGGGCCGGGCCGGAGGCACAGATCGGTCCATTGCTGTTCAACGCGCACAGGGGTACAACGCGTACCGCACACATTGAATGCAATGGGCCGGCCGGAGGCACCGATCGGTCCATTGCTGTTCAACGCGCACAGGGGTACAACGCTGTACCCGCACACATTGAATGCAATGGGCCGGCCGGAGGCACCGATCGGTCCATTGCTGTTCAACGCGCACAGGGGTACTAACGCGTACTCGCGCACATTGAATGCAATGGGCCGGCCGGAGGCACCGATCGGTCCATTGCTGTTCAACGCGCACAGGGGTATAACGCGTACTCGCACACATTGAATGCAATGGGCCGGCCGGAGGCACCGATCGGTCCATTGCTGTTCAACGCGCACAGGGGTACAACGCTGCACTCGCACAAATTGAATGCAATGGGCCGGCCGGAGGCACCGATCGGTCCATTGCTGTTCAACGCGCACAGGGGTACAACGCGTACCCGCACACATTGAATGCAATGGGCCGGCCGGAGGCACCGATCGGTCCATTGCTGTTCAACGCGCACAGGGGTACAACGCGTACTCGCACACATTGAATGCAATGGGCCGGCCGGAGGCACCGATCGGTCCATTGCTGTTCAACGCGCACAGGGGTACAACGCGCACCCGCACACATTGAAAGCAATGGGCCGGCCGGAGGCACCGATCGGTCCATTGCTGTTCAACGCGCACAGGGGTACAACGCGCACCCGCACACATTGAAAGCAATGGGCCGGCCGGAGACACCGATCGGTCCATTGCTGTTCAACGCATCACTGTACATGTGACTGGCATATGTCAGCATGCCTGTCTCAGATGGACATATGCCAGCCACAGATAGCTCCCAGGGAGTGAGGGGCACACCTACATCACGACAGCCTGTCCAAACCTTATCATAAGGCATGTAAGGCTGCATTTCCTATTGTGTGTATGTTGGTGTACATGTTGTCCTGTGGGTGTCACCTGTGGGCAGCCACCCCCAGGCTGTGCACGTGTTCATGGGGACAGGATCATGGGTGTTACGTGTACGTGACCACTGTGATGTGCAACTGTTCATATCTGTGCATGTGCCATGGTCACATTTCACAGTGGTGTTTGTGTATGTCATGTCACATACCCCGTGAGTCCCATGTGGGACGGTATGTTTGAGCCAGGGTGTCCCAGTGGCACAATAGTGATGGCCCTCCACAGTCTTTGTGCATGTAGTGTTTACAATGTCTCTGATTTCATGTGCACAATGGGAGACAGTCTCCACATCCACGTTGTGTGTGCATGGACTCTGATGTTGTGCGTGTGTGTCACAGACGTCCATGGCTCTCCTGCCATGGCAAGTGTGGCCACTACCTGTGGGGGTCATGTTTGTTTTGTTGTGGTGTACACATGATACTCCAGGTGATGCCAGTGTCCATGTGGCATTACAGGGTCCCTGGGAATGTGCCTGTCGTTGAGCTGTGGTGCCTGGGGCACATCTGTCCTCACATGTCACTGGGGGGTGACTGTGACACAGCATCATGATATCCAATGGGCCAACCTGGGACAAATTGATGCCACCTGTAGGACCGTGTTGACAGATGTTGGCCATGTATGTACCATACATGTCGTTCCGGTACTGCACACTTCATGTAGTTGTGCCTCATGATGATGTATGTTGGGATCTTGAGTGTGTTCAATGCCGCATATGTGGGGTGACTGACGATCTTGCTTACTTCTCCTCTGCACTGCAGGGCTCCTGCTGTCCATCGGCCATTCCCAGACCTGGCAACGATGGTGGAACGGGACAGCATCCGACGGTACCGCTTCACCAGGCAGCTGATTGAGGATTTGGCAGTGCAGTTGTCCCCACATTTGCAGCCTGGCCGGCCGTATCCTACAGCGCTGACCCCCAAGGTGAAGGTGATGGCAGCCCTACACTTCTTTGCCACCGGTACCTTCCAACATACTGTGGCGTCTGCTGGTGGGATGTCACAGACCATGTTCAGCCGTGTGCTCCGCGATTTCTTGGCGGCAATGTTGCTCTTCCTGAACCGGTACATCTATTTCCCTAGACTGCGACGACTCACTGACGTGAAGAGTGACTTTTATGCCCTGGGGAGGATGCCGCATGTCATTGGCTCCATTGATGGGACACATGTGGCTTTGGTACCACCACAGGCCCAGGAGCAGGCCTACAGGAACCGCAAGCACTACCACTCGGTCAATGCACTGGTGGTGTGTCTTGCAGACATGACCATCACACACGTGTGTGCCCGTTTCCCTGGTTCAGCACACGATGCCTTTGTGATGAGGAGTAGTCGCATCCCCAGGTTGATGGCACAGATGCAGAACCAGCGTGCCTGGCTTGTCGGTGTGTACTGACTTTGTGCCATTGTGTGTGATCTGATCTGTAGTATTCCGCCCACTTTTCCAAGTCAGCTGATGTGCACTTGTCTGTCCGTAGGTGACTCGGGATACCCCAACATGCCGTGGTTGCTGACACCCCTCAGGAACCCTGTGACACCTGCCCAGATGCGCTACAATGAGGCACATGGTCGGACCAGGAGAGTGATTGAGCGGACCTTTGGTCTCCTGAAGAGCCGCTTCCGCTGCCTGGACAAGACCGGAGGGTCCCTCCCATATGCCCCTGCGAAAGTGTGCAAGATTATCATCGTCTGCTGCATGCTCCACAACCTGGCAGTGCGGAAGGAGTTGCCTCTCATCCAGGATGACGATGACCAACATCCGCCACCTGTGGAGGATCCTGGCCTGGACCACGATGCCAGTGACGATGATGATGATGATGGTGATGGTGATGTCCGCACACAGCTCATCACCAACTTCTTTAGCTGAATGTGAGTATCCTGAGGTGTCATGTGAATGATGTGAGTTGGCATGATGTGTGGGTGGTGCTCTGGTGCTGTTGGAGTGTGTCCATGGGCTACTTGACAGGATGTGTGTTGCGATGTGTGGTGACAGGTGGGCTGTACTCCCCAACAGTGTTGACATGCTAACTTGGTTCTGGGTGGGTATCTTGTAACATGTATTGTGCATGAGTTTTGCTGTTCTGTCCTGTACTGCATTGCTTTTGACTGTGTGTCATTTCTGTCCTTCACAGGGTACTTTCAGATTCGTTTGGTCAACTGTGTCCACCGACGACGTGATTGCACATCCAGGCTGGTAGCTGTTGTGTCCCTACAGGTGATGTGCGCCACACCCATGGACTTCCTTCTGTCTACAGTTGTTGACTGTGTGCCCGCTACCAGGTGGGGTTACCTTGCATCTGTAGTGGTTACGGCATGTTGCTACTGTGTAATAAACCTGTGCTTCACTTAGTGATGTGCGTTGTCTGTGGTCACACATTTGACTGCCATTTGCTTACTGCACCTGTGGGCTACTTGACTACAACTGGGAATGGGTGTGGTGTCTGTGCATTGCACCGTCTTCCCTGGCAACATCAGTGTAGGCAATGAGTCAGATGGCCTAGGTGTGTATGTGTTGTGTAGCCCTGGTGGTGTGTCTCCCTCATATGTGTCACGTTGCCTGTACTCACATGCCTGTGTTGTCCTTGCTGTTGCAGTTCGCATACACAGTGTAATTTTGCAGTTCATCATCCCCATAACAGCACCAACGTTGGAATCACGACAGAGGCAAGTATGGTGTATTATTGTGTTTATTGTGATACATCTGTGATAATAGTGCATAGGATGGATTGTGCTGTACATGAATCTTGCAATCCCAAGTTCCTAGATGCATAGAAAGTCCAGGTAGACAGGATCCCCAGTATCGGGGCCACAGTTGTCTGACACATTGTTCCAACTTGTACTCCCCATGCAATGTGTGGGAGTAGTGTTGCCATCAACAGGGTGAACAGTCTGTGCACAAAGGCGAAAATCCAGAACAGGTTCAGGCTTCCTGGGAGTTGCGCTTGGCCA